>WBNO01014355.1:0-17433 GCA_013400575.1 Peucedramus taeniatus | reverse complement strand
CAAGCAGTTTTGCACACTCAACAAAGGAAGGGTGGAGTTAGTATTTATAAATGATTGTGCACGGTATCAATAGTGAGAAGGGACTGCTGTAATCTGAAGATCAGGAGCTCTCTTAGGCAGATAAAGTAGTGCTGACACTGTATGGTGTCATGCTAACTGTTGCTATTCGTTGCCACTAATTCAATTATCTAGAATTTGTCACGTCAGGATGATGTTAACAGTACTGACAGACTCCAAATCTGAGTAGATTTACAGCACTGAAAAATTCCTGTTCAAAAAAGTTGGCCAAGTGACCTAAAATGAAGTAATTGTTCTTCATATACATATGAAAGCAGATTTTCTGTGATTTAAAAAAAAAAAAGAAAGTAAAAAAAAAACAAAGGTTCTTTTTTCCAGTTTATAACAGGGACATTGCAAATTAGTAGGATTTAAGTGTTAGAATAGAGGAAACCTATTGAGAATAGAGACCAAAAAGGGAAAGAAGGGTATTTTAAAATATAATCAATGAGGAAAGCCACATTTGTGGATGAGCAGTGCCAAACTGCCATGCACTAGAAAAAGTATGTTAATATCACCTCACTTGGGGTGAAACTCAAACCTTAGTCTTGATCCATTACAATTAATTACAAAATTAATTACAAAAAATTACAAAATTATTACAAAATTACAAGAATTACAAAAAATAGGTGAGAAATTGTAAAGAGTGGACTTTTACAGGAAAAAAAATTTGAGGGAACCTAAGTAACAATTGATGAATGCTGCTGGTAGCAGCCCTGCTCCAGCTCTTCTGAAGGCAGGCATTAATACAGTTATTCCAGGGTATCTGGAGTAGTACTCAGGCAGGTTTGCTTAGCAAAAGTAGAGGAATAACTCCCAAAATAATGCAAAATACAGTAAATTAAAGATAAAAGTTGTTCGGTATTTATTCAGATCTGTATCCTCTCCATTTAATGGTTTTAGTGGGTATGTTTGTACAGTTCCTGTACATCTATTTGTAATAAGAATACTAACACCCTTCCATCCCCAAATCACTGTTCCCTTAATTAAGAAATATTTTAATTATTATTAATCTCTGTTTCTGAGGGAGAAAGAAACATGCTGCGGTCTCATTTGTTCTGCAGCTGAGTTATTGATGCTGTGATTAAGATGTTAATTGATTTGGTGTGACAGCAGGCACGGAAAGCAGAGGCACTCAGTCACAGAGTCACAGAGCCATGGAACATTAAGGGCTTGGAAGGGACCTTAAGGAACATCCAGTCTCAATTCCCTCTGCCATTGGCAGAGGACCAGGCTGCTCAGGGTTTGGGGGAGCAGCAAGCTGGGGTGGCTGGAGACAACATCAGGCTGGAGACAACCTCCCCCCAGGTGAGTGGGACAGGATGGACAGGATGGACAGGATGATTTCACCCAAGGCTGCTGGGACCTGGACAGTTCCTGTGCAGGGTGACACATCTGTCAGCTCTGGGACACCCAGGGATGGCCCTCGTGGCCAAAGGTGAATGTGGCAGCCCTGATCCAAGGAATCCCAAAGGGCAGCTGAAGGGGAAGCTCCAGCCTTGCTGGGGACACCACGGAGCTCGTTGCTGGGCGTGGGATGGAGAAGGGGCCCGGGGCTGTCAGCAGGGCTTGAAATCCCCCCTGAGCCTCCTGCTGTGCTGGGGAGAGCTGACTGCAGGGTCTGGGGAGAGCAGAGGGTGTCCTGAGCCTGGGCTGGGCCAGGGGCCTGGGCACTGCCACTGCTCCCACATCCACGTGGACAGAGATGTCTCAGGGGATGGACAGAGGGACAGAGAAAAATCCTGGTTTCAGTGGTGGCACTCAGAGGGCTTTGGTCCTTCATATTGGCCTGGTAGCAAGAAGGGCATCACTGGGCTGTGTCTGAGGCCTCTCTGGTTGAGCATCTGCCCTGGCTTAACCCTGGCCAGCAGCTCAGCCCAGCCCACCCACTCAGTCACTCCCCACAGTGGGATGGGGGAGAGAGACAGAAGAATTAACTTGCTAAAGCTGACCATGTGTGATGAAGTGATAGAGATTCCCTAAAATAAAAACCAAGTTTGCAGCTGAGAAGTCTTTTCTCTCCTTTTTTCTACCTCTGCTGGTATAACTGGGATATGTAATACACTGGACTTGATGTGGTTTTTCCTGGGAGAAGATACTTCATTTTATTTACAGGTCATCTACCAATGATTCCAAATGAAAACAGAGATGAGAAAAAGCCCTCTCTGGGTTGTTCTCCAGAGAAAGTGTAGGAGGAAGCTTAATCCTTATTTGTACTTTGAAATTATTTATTAAAAAAAAAAATCAAAGCAAAGCTGTCTTTTGTATTTGTTAATTTGTTCTTTCAGCACGACCTCCATGCCCCAACTTGATGGCAAATAACCCTCTGTCACTACAAATATAATATTTTTCTGATTATCAGGCCAGTTCCTATAAGAATAGAGGGAAATCTTAATTTCATGCATATGTTACACTATCCATGGGCACTTTCAAGTGCTTTGTTGTGGGCTTCCACACTGTTGAATTGTATTTTCTTATTTAAATGGAGCTTTCTGTTTCTCAAAGATTTCTACCTCATGTTCAGGGTGTCACAATTAAGAGACAGGTGACAGAGGCATAATCTGGATCAGCCTGAGAGACTTTGTGGACTTAGGTGCACCAGGACCAAAAGTTTAAATCTTAATCTATACTGAAGAAGCAAAATTTTAATAAATTTGTTGGTGTTTCCAGGATCTCATTACCTTTTTATTCTGCCTTTTACTCTGGAATAGTTTTGTTGCACATAAGTTCATCTCTGGGAAATTTGTGGGGCTCTGCATTTTCTCTTTTCTTTCCTCTTGTTTCTGCTGTGAACATGTGTGCAGATCTCAGTATCTGAGACACCAAAGGCAAACTCAGTTTATTAAAATGCCAGTAAAAGCTGATTAAAATGCCTGTAGGTTGCAGAAAACACCATAAATGGGGCAATCTCTTGGATGCCCTAACACTGGAAAAACTTGGATGGTCTATTCATCTGTCAAAACCAAAATCTTGCAAATAGATCCTCATTTGGCAAATCATCCAGAGCTGGTACCAGCTCCTGAGTGGGAGCATGGATGTTGTATTTCACCCTGACCTAAACACCTGTCAGGCTGCACTGAGCTGGCCTCTCAGGCACCAACAAATCATGACCTGGCTATGAGCAGCCTGGGACATTTTAATGTACTTTTTTGTAGCTGTAAAACAGATGATGACTTCAGTATATAACAGATAAGGGTTGTGTTTGGGCTTTTTTTTTTTTTTGGGGGGGGGGGGTTGTTGTTTTGTTGTTTTTTTTTTTTAATCCAGCTGGCAGATTGCCATTTTACCCTTTCCCCTTTGGCTCTGAGGTTCTGCGTTGGAAGCATGCTGCTTTCAGAACAGATACCCTGTAAAAAAAGTGAGTGGGCATCTCGCTGATCACAGCACGAAGGGTCACTGTAATGAGGAGACTGAGATTCATCTCACATCATTGTTTGCAAAAATTTAATTTGACAGTCACAGCACACAACGAGGAAACTGAGAGGAGCATTTTGAGGCTCACAACAAGTCAGTCTTTCATTTTAAAGACAGGGAAGTCCACTGGCTCCATTGAGGGGTTGAGATCTGTGAGGTTAATTTCAGGTCCTCTCTCCAAAACAGCCTGCACACCTGAGTTTAGGCAGTTCACTTAGGTCAGGATTTTCTGAGGGCACAACACAACTGAAAACATTGGGAGTTGAGCCTCAGCATAACTCAGGATTTGGGTTCAAAGGCCCCAAAATCTCAAGTCCTCTGTCCACTGTTTTCATTGAAGTGACTACTAGAACAGGGACTGAATTAGGGTTGAATTATCTCTTGAGAATTATATCTAAATTATGTTGAATTCATGTCTTGAGAAATTTTCTGCTTGAGAAACGTCTCCATCCTTGCCTAGGATCTTCAGCATGGTCAGCAAGGCAGGGGACAGTAAGGCCAGGCCTTGTGCCACTGCCAAGGACACACCTTACCCACAGCCACGCCGCCTCTCCCAGCCTGTGACCACCTTGGGAATTCCCAAGGCTGGGAGGCAGGAAGGCTGGGCACCAGGCTGCCAGCTCCCCAGCTCCAGCCAGGACCAGGTGCAGAGGTCTGAGCTTAAAGGCAGCTCCTGCCAAGGGTGGCAGCCCCAGCTGGGGTGTCCCAGAGGGATTTCTGGCAGCACAGCAGGCTGATCCCAGCTTATGCAGCTGTGCCACATCAGAGCTGTTTGCACACAGGCAGCTGAGACCCCAGGAAAGGATGTGGGTGAAGAGTTTACTCTCAGACCCTTAATTAAAACACAGGACTTCATCTTCCTCCACTTCTAACCCCTGAGTGGAAGATGCTGCACCTGGGTCAGGGCAATCCCCAGTACTGGTTCAGACAGGGGAAAAATGATTTGAGAACAGTCCTACAAAAAGAACCACTGTGGACACTGGTGAATGAAAAGTTTGGCACATTTTGCCCAGCTGCAATGGGTACAGAATTTTTGTGGACCTGAATCACACTCCATGATGCTTCCTCTGCCTGGCATGAGCAGATTCACTCACAACAGAACTGCATTAATGGCTGGGGTACCTCCACAGCAATTCAGAGACATTAGAGTTGAAAAAGACCAATTTGTACATTTTTGTCCTCCTTCCCTATAAAGGCAGGGTTAAACCCTTTGTTCAACCACTCCAGTTTTGTCTCTCCAGCTCCATTTGTCTCAGCCCACAGGTTTTTCATCATACCCGAGGGAGTGCTCCATGGCATGATGCATTCCTCTTCTAGGAGCTTATCCAGACTCTTGGCTTAGATTACTCCTTGCTTAATTTTCATCTCATTAGTTTTGGTTATTCTCCTTTGTGGTACCTGAGATATATCTTTTCTCTGCTTAGTTTTCATATCCTTCAGCTATTTGTTAATGGTTATCTTGATGCCTTTAAAGCATTCCACAGCCAGACCATGTTTATTTAGATCTTTTCATCTTCCTTCATAAGTCAGTGCCTCCAGCCCACTTTAATCATATCAGTGGCTTTGCACTGACCTCTCTCAAATTTACAACTCTTCTCAATAATGAGAGTCTCAGGGCTAAACACAATTTTCTGAGAACAGCCATACACTGCAGGGAAATGATTTTACCTGTGATTTCAAGTGTGATGTATTTGCAGCTGCAAACTATATTTTCCCCCTGCACTTTTGCATTGAAAGGTCTGTTTGCTGTCAAGATTACCTAATTTTCTATAAGATGTCCACTTTTTTTCCTCCTCCCTCAGATCCATACACATCACGAATGAGAAAAATGTTTCAGAGGAATGTGGAGATCAAGGGCACATGGAAATATATGGAGGGTTTTTGTATTTTTACTCAAGAAGTCAGAAAAATGGGCATAGTTGCTATATCTAAGCACCAGACTCAATGAATTGCCACTGAATATAGGAGAGCTGAGGAAGTGTAATTGCTGCATTCCTGGCAGTTTTTGGGCTTCAGAATTTTCACCCAAACTGGTGATCTGGATGAAAGTCCTTGTCCTTGCCAGTGGAGATGGAAAAATTTAGTGAACCTTGTAAGCCACACTTATGGAAGGCTCTCACAGTGAAAATCAGCAGCTTCAATTCAATGTGACAAAGGAAAAAAGCCAGCAGAGGGTAGCAAACAATAAAATTATCAGGCACAGAAGGTTCATTTTAAGATTGCTTTTGTTAGGGGCATCTCCTGAGCAGGAACTGAAAGGAGTTTTGTTATGTAGGAAAATGTTTGCTGCTGCTGACAACATCAGTGATGCACATTTTTTATTTTTTATTTAGAAAGACACCCACGCCAGCAGAGGGGTGAATGAAGTGGAGATCTGGTTTGTCACTTAATGAGTGATTTGTTGTTCAAAGCTCAGCTTTTCTATTATTTCTGCCTTTCCTCATGGTGCAGATTTGTTGTCAAGGTTCCCTCAAGTTCCTGGATAAACTATAAGGGACTTGCAATGGGAAAAAATCCTGACTGTGGCAAAAGTGGTAAGCGGAGAACAAATCATGCTCTGCAAAACTTCAGGCAGGATTATGAGGAAGAAATATTGTACTTCTTTAAGATTCAAGTTAAAACCCACATTCATTGTTAACATGGCTCAGCAAGCATGCCTGTTATTTTTAGCTCATTTTTTCTACAGATTAACTACTGCAATGATCACACTGTATAACTTGTCATAAGAAGTACATGTTTCTCTTGAATACAGAACAGTGTTATAAAATGTAGATGACAGAACATATAAATGATGGGTATTCTCACAGTGTGATAAAATGTAGACTTTTTTTTTTTGGTGTAATATTAGATATTCAGTACTTTATCCAGATTTTCTGAATATTTATCTTGAATTTGTCTTCATTTTGCCGCGTCCTCCGGTGGAATTCATGTGATGAACTAAATGGTGAAAAACACAGGAGTCACCCCAGATTTATTTAATGTAAAAAAGGATATGACTGAAAGGAAAAGGGGACTGGATGTTTACTAGGGGAGTACTAGCAGCACAGACCGTCCTTTGATCTAATTTTCATCTCTATTTCTAACAACATGGGTGTGACAAAAAAGGCCTTTAGAAATGCCACGTAAACTTGAGCATTATAAATAGAAATAGTAACTCATATTTTTTGGGTTCTCACCTCTGTTTGACTAATGATTCATATGAATAATCAGTATTCAGTCTAGTGGTTTTTCTGTGGCTCAGTTTTTAGACTAACAGAGTGTATCCTTTCTCTGTTTAAATATATGTATGTTTATCCACGATGATTTAGCCATGGCCAGAACTCTAATGTGGAAAATACTATCATAAAACATTAAGTTTTTCCTTTAATGAGCCTGGTTTTCTTGGAGGAAGTCTTCATTTTGTACGTGATTCCACTGCAATTAATAAAGCTTCAGATTCTAACCAGGATATAAATGGATGTCTGATTACTTATGTATTCAGAGCAGTTATTTCTAATTTAAAATACAGAACCTAATCATGCCACTTTCTCCATTTTGGGAGCCCTTGCTCTTATGTTTTGCCATTCATCACTTTCTTTCAACTTCCTGCAGATGCACAGAGATAAAGAGATGGTGAATTTTTCTTTTATGTTTCCTTAATGCATTTTGATGGGTAGGGAGTAAAAAACTGTCATCCACATCAGTGTATATAATAGTAAAATGATATTTTCAACCTCTGCTAGTTGAAAGAAAAAAAAAAATCCCCAAAAATCATAAATGAGTAAAACTTACAAGAATAGATATTTAATTGGGACAAAGCCTAAGTACCCAGGACTTTGATAGATGAAAAATGGAAGTCTCTTTGCAGAGTTAAAGAGTCAAGGAGTAACCACAAACAATTCAGGTAGATAAGTTGGTTGGGCACTAAGTTAGAACCTTTGATCTCCTGTGATCTTCACCTGCCTCTCCTGGGGAGATGCAGCCTCAGCATTGCTTTAAGGCTGTGACCTCTCCTGTAAAAGGTCTCCAGACTTCTGAAGTTTTATCTGAGTGCCCAGTGGAAGCTCCTTAAAGGCAGCTGAACAGCATGCAGCTCTTGTAGACACTCTTATGTGCTGCTTATTGATCTTTCCAGGGATCCCAATAATTACGGATAATGGTCCTCCAGAAATCGCCAAAGTCAGAGGAAGATCCTGAAGGCTTTTAATCAAAGCTTTATTGCATTGATAGAACTCTACAGATTTCATGCCAGACAGAGAGTTAATCTGTATCTAGCAATTATTGTGAAAAATATCCTTATGTGGTGGGTGTTTTTTCACCCTTCCCTCTTTTGGCCTAATTCTTGAACAGCCAAATGTCAGCTCTGATTGCAGGTGACACAATGTCCTTGATGGCCACAAGGCCACTGTTTTGTCCTGCCAGCTGTGGGTAGCATCAGTTCAGCATCGTAGGGTCCTACAGACACAGCAGAAACCCAGATTTTTGTTGTCATTTCAGCTCAGCTCAGCCTGGAAGGAAGTGACACTGAAGCCCATGGGATCCAATGCACCACCAGCACTGCAGAATTACCACACCAAGACAGACCCAGAAGAAAAAAATGTAATAAATGAAGTTGGTTGTGATTATTCTAGGCTAAGTCATACCAGCTTTTCACACACAGGCATCCTGAAAAAAAATCAGTGGGGCATCCACACAGGAGTAAGGATACACTTGTTATAAGGGAGATTAGTTTGGCTGCATGTGTTTATGAGACACTAATCAAAGAGAATTGAGCTCTACAGCCTTTCCAGGTACAAACCTTCCTCTGAATTCAATTGTCTGTGCATAAGAACAGCAAGATGTGGCCGTGATCCTCACAGTCCTCTGCCTAAACTGAAGTTGTCATAATCAGGTACTAAATAGGATCACTGAGAGGTGAACCTGAGTCTGCTGCCAGCCCATTACAAGTCAGTGTCTGATTGTTTCAGAAAGCACAAGCTCAACTGACAGAATTGCTTTGTGCTCAGATAATAAAACTGATGTCACTCCGTGACATTTCTCTGGATTTATAGGAGCTCTGTGGGCAACTTAACAAAGTTATTTTTAGAGAACATACAAATTGAGTCTCGGGACAAGTCTATATTGTTCATGTTTAGCAATCACTTTTTCTCTGAATGAAGCACCTTATTTACTAGTTAAATATATTTTTAAGGTCTGCTGCAGCTTTGCTGAAGTTACAGACTTTCTACTGACATTAAAAAAACTATTTGCCCATTTTTTTGTTCCTTTGCTGAAGAACAATGTTTCATGAGTGCTTTCCATGCAGATTTCAATGAAGTTGTTTTGCCTACTTTCTGCTTCTCCCCTTTCTTTCCTGACTTACTCTTTCTCAGTGTCACTTTATATATTCATAAAAGTATGAAAAGTGTGAATTGTTACTGTCATTGATTTATTCTTCTCTCTTTCAAGAACTGACACCTGTGATCTTAGTTTAGCAGCTAATTAATCACAACAATAATTATCTCAGCAGTGTTCACAATATGAGGAATGATTGGTAAAGATGTGTATGTCCACTGAAATACCTGTATTATCCACTTCCTAAAGGCCTATAATGGCGTATAAATCCATGGGGTTTTTTGTAGGAGAAGTGCAAGGAATGGCACTCACACTGCAGTAATTATTTTCAGCTGTCAAGAACAAACACTTGAATTTCCAAATTCCACAGGGTTTGAATGCTGGAGTCATCCAGAATGAGATTCACACAGTTAAACTACCACAGTTGTCTTGCTCTTGGTTCCTCCATCAGTAACAGGAGTTCCACTGTGCTGCCTCTGAATCTCTGACACTTCTGAGCAGTGAATGTCAGTGTGAGAAGGGATCTGTGTAACAAAACTTGGGCAATCCAGGGCACGACAACTCCCACCCAGGGGCAGGGAGAGGAGAGAGGAGTGGGGTGGGGCTCGGAAATTTACCAGCAGTTTAAATTCCCAGTGCCAAACCCCATGCCAGGGGTGGGAAGAGCAGCCTCCTATAGCCCAGAAGCTGAGCTCTGGTTGCTGCATCAGAGTCTCTGCTTGGCACTTAGAAGAGCAATACTGGAGCCTTGATTCAGTGCTGCCCTGCAGTTTTTAATCCTCATTTGTTGTTGCAGCATAGTAAATCTGCACCGTGGCATATCCTATCTGCACCAAATTAGGCAAATACTGGTGCCAATATAACTTCAAGCTTAGAGAAAACAAAATTGAGGTGCTGGAAGGAATGTTGCCTTGAGATATCGGGGAGGCAAAGAATAATTACACGCTGAATTCAAGTGACATTTCAGTGCTGCTATGAACAGAAGTGCAAGTGCATTAGGAATTCCTGGATGTGCTCCTTCTTTACCTCCTCATCTCCAGTAATCACTTTTTCCTGTACATGTGTACTCTCTCACACACGCTGTTTTCAGAGAAAATTTTCAGAAAGTCCAAACACGAAACTTGAGTCATCCTTCAGTTTTGGGCTGAATTTGAACTTTTTACCTAGTGGTCGGAAAAACTGCCTGAATATACTGTCGCCTTGTTTCATCCATCAGGTTCCACAAAGGGACCATTTTTGTTACAGGAGCATGAGCACACTGCGGTGGGATTAATCATAAACCTGGGCCTGCGAGTGTCTGTGCGTGTGAATGATGCTTTCTGTGAGTTGAGCTGTGACCAAGAACAAAGTTAAGGCCCGAGCCTCAGAAAGCAGCCTCTGTGCTCTCCTTTAAATGCCCTAATTCATCTCTGGGCAAAGGGGACTAGAACATACCAAGCAGGTCCCCTGAGGTACCCGGTGCCGTTTGTGTCGTGACAAGCGCACAAGGCCAGGGCTTGTGTCAGGTGTACTGTGCACTCCATTGACAGCTTGGGAAAACTCTCCCAAACATTTCCTGCTTTTCCTGTGTGGATGAAAAATATTTCACCTCCAAATGGCGTGTGGCTGGGTGTGTTAATGTGTCAAGAAGAGGAAGAACGAGGGAAAAGCTCAGCAATCTCCCGTCATTTCACCTCGGTTCAAATCTGAGCGTGAGCTAAAGTTTTAAGAGGAAACGTGGCAAAAATTATCATGCCTTGACAGTGTTCCTGGGTTTCCAGTCCATGGAGAAAGGGCCATGGTGTGCTGTGGAGTGAAACTTCCTACCCTGTGATTCAGCCCTGCCTGCTTTAAGGAGCCACTCAGTCACTGAGTACCCTGAAAGGCAGCCCCAGGAAAATCAGCTCCAATGGGCCTGGCTAGGGATAAAATATCGTGCTGCACTCAGTGTAAAATATTAGCAGTGTTATTAAATCAGTGTAAAATAGTATTAGTGTTAGCAATTGTATTATTACTATTGTCATTATTATTATTTCTGTCTATACCCTGAAAATGAGTCTGACACTGGCCTCTTAGACCCAGTGAAATACTACCAATTTTTGGCTTGCTGGAACGAATAAGCAAGCTTTTAAAGCAGTTTTTTCTGAATAATAAAATTTAGAAAACATAAGAAAGTAGCACAGCCCCAGGGATATCTTTTGACACATTATTTCTGGAAGGTTCCCTAGTGTGTCACCACTTGTTTCTCTTCTTACATGGAACAATTAAGCCACCAGATTTGAATCTGAATTTAAACCTTATAATTCAGACCAAGTTGCATAAAAGAAAAAGTTTCATCTCACCTCGTGTGTAAGGGGGCTCTTTGTGCCTTTGCTGGCCTGGGTTGTACCCTGCTTGTGCTGAATTGTGTGAGGAACTCACATCCTCCTTCACTAAATTCAGCTGTCAAATTTAAATGTTTGCTCTTGACAGCTCAGGTGTGTTGCCTGCTCTGGGAAGGTAAATGCAAAGTTTCTCCCCTGGTCCACCCTGCAGGCTGGAAGGAACCTAAGGCAGAAAAGAGCCAGCCTCTGGCATTCCTTTTCAAGTCAAAATCTTGCTCCAGATGAAAAAGGAGAGATTTGTGTGTTTGTGATGGTTTCTTTAGTGCAGAAAGTATCGACTTCTATCACCTTTGTGGGTTGTTTCCCAGCACCTCAGGTTTCATTATGCTCCAGAAGGTAATGATTATGTGACACTGTTCAGTGAACTTGGCTTCCCTGAGTTCAGTAATACTATCCCAAACATTACGAATTAATTTGATAGTTGATTAAAGCTGATGAGAATAAATTCATTTAAACTGCATATAGAGGTCATCTACTTTTCCAGATAGAGTGTGATGTGATTTTTGCAGCAGTTAATGGACATTTGTCATTGTGATTGAGTCTTCTGCAAGAAGATGAGAATAATGGCCTAGAATAACACTCAGTCTTGTTGATACTTGAATAGCCAGTCTCTTATTTCAGTTAACATCATAAGGAAATTAATTGGTAACAATCACATTNAAAGTGAGGTCACTTTTCCCTCCATGGCTTGAGATTTTTTTTTTTTTTTTAAATATTACCTTCATTATAAAAGGGTTTGAAGAATGATGAATTAATTCTCACATTGTACTGCAAGGCTGACCAGATGTCCTTCAGGTTCAGGGGCCTTAAGAATATGCAGCAAAATTAAGTTAATGCAGAACACCACCCTGCTTTTAATGTGTGTTTATTCAGATTTTTTTTTATAATAAACTGTGCTCCTCAGGAACTCAGCTATACATTCCTAGTGAACAAAATTCCCCCAACACCAAATAAATGCATGCCTCAGTCATCACAGTTATAAAAGGCCTCTTCATAGCAGTCAGAAAACTCACACAGTCCCCACTGAAGGCAAGAAAAGTCAATTCACTCCAGGTCTGCACCTACCCCACCCCAGTGAGAGGCAAAATAGAGGAAGCTGGCTTCTTACCCAAAGGATTAAGGCATCAGAGCTCTCTGACTGTAGTGGGACACAGCCTGTAGGTATTTTAAATTTACTTTGAACCATCTCCACTGCTATGAATTACAGCTGTGGAGTGTGAGACAAGAGGCAGTCCCTTAGCTTGGCACATCTGAAACCATGTTTTAGAGGTTAAAATTCAACACCACAGGATGCATCTGCCAGGACTTATCCCGAGACAGTGGAGCCATGGCTAAAACACTGGACATTTTGCTCTACTTCTACTCCTTCTAGATTTAGAATGTGTAATTTTAAGTCTATAAAGGGCTAAAAAAGGAGCTCAAGGAGAGATACAGTCTGTTTCCATGCACTGAGATTAGCTGGAGTTATTTAAACCTCCCAAGACAAGTATTTCCCTGCCACAGTGCAGTGGTTCCCTCTCTGAGATGTGTCTAACTTTCCTTTAATGCAGGATATGACAGCCAGCATCCCATCTGAGAGTTTACTAATCACTCTAGAGCACAGTAATTGGGTTTTACATCCTCTGCAAAAGAATACATTGTTAGTATGAAACATAATTTTAAAGCACAGTTTTAAATTTGTGATCTGTCTATAACCCCAGGGACCTTTTCTGCCACTTGACTCACGGTAGCTGCTTTGCCCTCATTTGGTATTTGTGAATTTGGGGTCCTCTGCCAAGCTGAATGCCTTCCTGGATTTTTAAAAAACTACTCATTTGATATAATTTTGAATTCTGACTCAGTCTTTCAGAGCGCTTTCACCTATTAACTGCAACATGGTCTAGCTTTAGGCATATCTTAAAAATAAATAAGTAAATAAATAAGTAAATTGCAGGGGAGAGTGGAAAATTCCCTGTGACAATCAGGCTCACATTCACACTCAAGAGGAAAGTTCTGAGCAGGTCAGCTGTGTGATTGATTTTATTGTTCCTTGGTGATTGACAAAATAGGAAGCAGAGCCAGAACACAGGAGGAGGCACATGCACCTGTGAGAGGAGAGATGAGACTCCCACATGGATATAGAAGGAAAAAAAAAGTTTTAGAACACTAGCAGACAAGCCAATATAATATCCCCATGAAAAAAAAACTCCTGTCAAAGGTTTTGAGCAAATTTAAATCTAGAAATAATCAAGGGGATGACACACAGTACATCCTTTATAAATAAGTTCTAGTGGGACTCACTACTCAGTGCTACATTTCTAACCCTCCCTGTAGGAGACAGAACTTTAAAATCCTAGTTCTTTGGTTCAAAGAGGCATTACAGGACATGAATTTCTTTTGTGAGTAGGGTAAGGTTATGGCAGTGATTGCAGTGAGTGGAAATTCATTACAGGCTGCTGCAGGAAGGTCCTTTGGTACAGGTCACAGACAACCAATTAAAGTTCATCAGCCAAAGGTTAGATCATAAAGCTCTCTGATCTTCACATAGATACAACTGGAGTGGATTTCCCTGGGCTTTCTACTATTTTATATGATCTGAATTGTTTTTTTGCCCTGAAAATATTACAAGTTATTTAGCTTTCCTTGAATCATGGTCTGCTTTTACTGCCACTGGCATTGTGACAGGTATTGCCACCTGCTGCAACCAGCAGTGTATTTTAGTCATGAATATTTGGTTGCATATGGTGCCAGAATGAGGGAGAATGGGAAACTTCCTCATAGCAAGAACAGACTACCAACTCTGAGCTGTAAAGAATTGGGCACATCCATTTTTAGGAGCCCAGGATATAAGACTGATCCACTCCTGCATCCTTGCAAAGGTCTTTGGGGCTACATCACCATGAGCCTTTGTGGTGATAACAGAATCATGTGGGAGCAGTAAGATCTCCAGATGTTTGGGAATTTGTCTTTGAATCTTATCCTGGCAGCTTTTGTTGCCTCTTTATTCTCAGGCCTTTCTCATCACTGGTGGATTATCCCTTAAAATTCTGTGGCTTCCATGGAAGGCTCAGCTGTAGGAAATGCCAGTCTTTGCCTTTCTGAATTTTCTGTAGAGAGGCTCTGACAAAAATAGAAGTGTGTTGCCGATTCTAAAACAACAGAGACAATTANCCTTTCTTTCTCTCTGGCCCCACAGCCTCACCTGTCTTGTGAGAGAGTGGCTGCTCCTGCAAACAGCCCCAGGGCTCTCGAATAATCTCAGTTCCCAACCCGAATATTTCTGCTGCTTTTATTAAAGGTGGTTACTGGTGCTGGTGCACTCAGTCTCCAGCTGTTTCCTCCACATTGGAATGAAATGGCAAAAGTATTTATTCTTTCTTAATAAGAGTTTTGCCTCCTCATTCCTTAGGCTCTGATTTGCATCAGTAATATGTGAATAAACCTTAGCAATTTTTTTTTCCAGGTCTCTAGTTTCTGCACCTCTCCAGCTTCTTGTACCATCATGTGGTGAGCTCGAATATAGAATTACCAGTGGAAAAATTTTATTGTGGGATCCATAGGAAGAAGGGCTATTTTTTAAGATCAGGAAGATTCCATGTGCCAGATTTGCTCAGGTGCAGGAGCAGATGTACAGGTACAGCAGAGGGGACTCAAAAGGTGCAGATGGGAGACAAAGAGGCAGACAAAAAGACTAATGCAGAATTATTGCCATGGCCTTATGGCCACTCAATTAGGTCCTTTCCTTCTGCCCTCCTGCATAAGACCTTTCAATTAACATTACTGCTACACACCTTAATTGCTGCATTCCTGGCTTCAGGCTGATTTCCCCAACTTGCAGCTTCCTTAAAGTATGAAATTGTAATTTTATAAATGTGCAGTTTAGATATTCAGTATGCAGCCCCTTCTTAAGGTGTAGAAGTTGTAAACTTGTGAGCTCTCCTTGGAGTCCATTTATGTAACTTGCAAGCACATAAAAATTGCTGATCTGAGTACAAAATTACCCTTTGTAGTTTATAAGATTTAAGACCCTCAAATTATAGGTGTTGAGCTAGGCAATAGCCCAGGTAATTAGTAGTATTTAAATAACTGATTAGACAAAGGAGGGTTTAACCTATTATCACTTAAAGCTTTCTTTGAAGTGCAGAATTGTTCCCTTGTGCTTATCCTGGTTTCTTGCCAAAACTGGATGCAGTCACAGTCCTCTGTGGCTGCCTTTAAATGACTATGCACTTTTCTTCTTGTGTGTGGGACAGTATGGCACAAATTCTGATTATCTCTATTTTTTTCACACCCACAGTGCAACTAATCTTACTGCATCTTCATTCTGCAAATAAGTGCAAAGTTATCTTAATTTTCTGCAGAAATTCATAAGGTTCTCTTCCTTTTCTATTTCTTTCTAAAGGAAAGTAAACTAAATTTACTGAGCATAACAGAATTATTGCTTTCTGTTGATTCCTCTCTAATTTGGGTTTCTTTATCTAGTTCTGTAGTCCAGACTTTGAAAAATTGTACTATGATCCAGGAAATCTATTTCTCTTTTCTTCCTGACACGTTGATCCTTGTGTTTTAGGAAGGCATTAACAATGCATGAAAAAGGAGTCATTACTCATAAGTAAGAGAAATGGTTGTTACAATTGGATTGTCTCAGTTTTAAATCAGTGTTTTGTATTATTGTTTGTAAGTTCCCTTCTTAATCCCCTGCCATCAACAAAGCAACCTAAGGAACAGTTTTAGCATTTGCAAAAACCGCTTCATGCCCAGAAATAGAAAAAATAATCTATGGAGTTTCTATTTACTGATAAGGCTAGAATATGGGTTTGAATCATGAAGAACAGATTGCTGAATATATTAAGCAGTGAAAGAGAACTTGCAGCTGGACCAGGTTTGCTAATGGATACTTCTGCAGCCTATGGGAATAACTGCAGGTCCAAACAAGCATAAACATTAAGAGGAAAAACCACCTTCCAGAAAGGCAAAGAAGGTTAATGAGTTAGCCTTCCATTTTCTGGCTGCAGAGCAAAGTAATTAAAAGGTATCTAAGTGAATGTTATGAGCTGGTGTTCATTTCAAAGATGCAGAGATGATGTCAGCTACGGAATGGTGCATTAGTATAGGTGTGACCTGCTATTCTAATCAATTATCCCTTCCCCACAAACATGGGGAAAACACATTGATTTAATCTTGTGATTTTGTTTCTGTATACAGCCTAAATTGCTTTTGGCACCTTGAGCATGAGAGTAATTTACTCTGCTAATACTATGCTTCGTGGTCTCGGGTGAATTTGAATACTGCAATTCCCTCTTATTCAGCTTATGCTCCCCCCTTCAGGCCCCCCCCTCAAAAAGGTAAAAAAGAAGAAATTAATGCTTTTGTAGGTTACTCTTTTGGTCTCTGAATAATCACCTTGTAGATTTTCCATGTAGAAAGTGATTAAGAAAGAATATTTATTCTGCCTCTCCACTCTGTATACTGTAATTTATGAAGTTTATATTGTAAATCTAACCAGTAATCAGTGTAACAGCATGAGATTTTACATATCTCCTTCTTGAATTATCACACAGCTTTTGTCCCAAAATTTGCTCTTGGATGCAGACCTGGACCATTAGGATTCCTTTCATGAAAACTATTTCCTTAAGCCTCCATTTACTTTGTTTTTAATTTTCATGTGTGTTCCCTCATCTTTTTGTCAGCCACACTGAAACAAATGCCTTTATTCTGACATTATCTACCATACTTACATCATAGAACTCCATTTTGGATTCACCCCTTTTCCTTCCAAACATCATAACTTTATGCTGTTTTAACCTCCTTTTATCTCTGATAATTTTATTTAGGGGTAACAGTAATCCTTTTCTCCATCCTGTCCATCTCATCCACATCCATATATTGTAGTCAAAACTTGAAAAATACAAAAGTTACTGGTGTCAGAGAATTTTTTAAGTTCTTCAATGATTGAAGCAGATCTAAATCTGTTTCATTTAATAAATATTCTCTTATTGACACTCCATGTTTCACGGTCCTGGACCAGAAAACCAAATGAAATATTAGTGGTCGTTTATCATCCACAGATGAGAAAGAAGTCAGCATGCAAGGTCAGAACACTGGGATGCATCCCTCTCCTCTGCACACTTTGAGAGGCTGACAGAGCTTCAAATTGAGGCAAAATGCACATTCCTAAGGTGGTGTCTCCTGTGAAGCTTTGGTGGGCTGCACATACTTCAAGATGCATGGAAATGGGCAGACTTTCCCTTACCATCCTTGAATCATTACAATGGAATGTGATGAGCTTCCCTTCCCTTCCCTTCCC
>WBNO01014354.1:0-12468 GCA_013400575.1 Peucedramus taeniatus | reverse complement strand
TCAAGGGCTACGTACGTCTTAGAAACTTCAGCAAATCTGTCAACTGCCTACCAAATCTGACAAATGAAAAATCTGGAGAATAAAATATTATCCAAAGAAATAGAAAAGCGCTTCGCTTTTACTTTCTGGATTCCACTTTAGGGACATAGAAAACTTCCCACTTCTAAAGAATGTTATCAAACCTTTTCATATTGAAAATTAAATTATTATGATGCCTTAAGTTTTATCTTTCATATTTTTCAGATTCTGTGCTGCCTGTGTGTATTTCTGAGCTTCATATTAAGTATTGGTAAGCTCTCTTCACAGAGTAGGTAGACAAAACAATCCCTTTTCTAGCTTGGGACCAAGGACAACCGTTAAAAGTTTCAGGCCCGAGAGCATAAACAATGGAGAACTGAAGAAAGAAAAAAAGAAGAATGTGACTTCATAAACTGAAGCTGTAATTGCTTCAATATGCAAATGGACCAAAACTTATAAAAGTGTGAGACCTTGTGACCGGTCCTCCATTTTGTGGCCATTTTGGGTTCATCTTGGGTGTAGCCCTGGCCAGGCTTTTGTACTGTCCTACTTTATTCTTTAACTCTGTCTAATCTCTGTTCTAGGTCAGCCTTCACAAGGCATCAGTGCGACTGAAGACATGGCTGCCCATTTCAGGAAACACTTCAATAACATATTTGTTGTTATAGCCAGTAAATAGCTTGATGATAACATCACAAAGATGGTAAAAAGAAAGGAGAAATATCAAAGGACTATTAATTTGTAGTTTGCACAAAAACAGAAATCTTCATAATCTCTGCTTCTAGCTGAATACAAATGGGCATATTAAAAGTGGGTGCATTAGTTGTATTGTAACAGCTTTTAACAATTTATGTCAACAAAACAAAAGATACTCAGATTGCCGTGGTTGTCAAAAAAAAGCGAGAAGCACAAAGATGCTATTATGTTCATTCATTACTAGTTTCATTATCTAAATGTTCTTCTACATATCTTTGGTTTTCCAGGACCATCTTCAAATGAGACTCACTACACTTAGCTAATGCAAGGGCCATTTGGCCCTGAAATAACACAGTAGGAAAGATGTAGACAGAAAAAGCTGTATTTTCCAGAGGAAATGTAAAATATAAGAATTCTGGAAAATAAGAGCTTATTAGTATGGCAATAGTAAGCTAAAGGATTCTGTCCCCAAACTGCTGACACCAGCTATAATGTAACACCAGTCTGCAAGACAGTAAAAGGCAGTACATCTGGCACAGTTCAAGCTATAAAATATGTTTAGTTATTCAGAGTCCCTATATAAGGCATATTAAGATTAGTGTTGCTACTTTCTAGAAAACTTGAAGTTATTAAGTTCTTAGTGTTTTTCTTCTCTCATATGAGAATGTTTGGTTCTCGTGGGTATACAAAGAAGGGAAAGAAAAATAATTCAATCAAAAGCATGGAGCATTGGATTAGGATTCCCTAAATCCTATATTCTCTGAATCAGGTTCGTTTCTTTTCATGGTAAATGCAACAAAGGTTTCTCCATCATTCTTTCATTGCCTTTACCTCCTTGTCTGCTAATCCAACCCTTCATTTATGGCAGTGGAAATCTTTGAGGAGACTTTGTGTGAATTGGTCTTACTACCTAAAAAGTGAAATTTTGGTGCTTACAGAAGTCCCAGCATAGACACCTAAAAAGCATCTTGTCTAGAAGACACAAAATATTCTTTGGAAAATTCAATTATTCCATTTTTGTGTGAATAGGAATTGGAAGAAAAACAACAAATAAGTGTTATTGACAACGTTTGATAAAACTCACTATATATTCATCCTAATTTTATATACATATATATAAAGAACACAGAGAATTGAACATTGCCTTCTGAAAACGTGTTCTGGAACAACTCAAAACAACCTGCAAAAAATGTATTTTTAATTTGAGGCCCTGTCCAGTGACCAGCGGCATGTTAAACTCTCACATCCTCACAAGGACATCTCCAACGCATGCTCCCTTCTGGATTTACATGTGGTAGACTCTGTGTGCTGACACAGTTTTCTTTACAGAAAGTCCATTCACAGAGTATAATTGATATAGCTAACAACATGGAAATCTTTCTCTTTTTATAATATTTTATCTCATGGAAAGGCAAGAAAGTTTTTCCTTGATTACTTTTGACAGGGGGAAGAATCCTACTGCCTTTATCTCTAGCACGATACCTAGAACAGGACTACAGCATAAAATTTCAGGGCAGTGTTGCAAACCCCACAATTATCTCAGTACATTTTCAGTATTTTCCATAAACTTTTTTTTTTTTTTTTTTGGCTCCTGTCATCACCAGGTGTTTTCACAAACGGGACTTCTATACACTTCTCTGATCTCTTAATTGCTTTCTATGGTTCCTGAACACCAAAGCCCTTTCTGTTTTCTTCTCTAATCTTTCCAATGAATCTGTAGACTTCTGCTTGTTATTGTCAGAAAGGCAAGAAAATGTCTTTCTCCTCTTCTGCCCGCTGTCTGAAGGTTTCCTTTGTACTCTAAAACAGTCAGAATATTTTTATATCCAGCTGAAATTTCCTCTTCACTGAAACCTTGAAAATATGTCAAATACTTTTAAGAAATTCATGTATGTGTCTGTATTATTGAAAAAACCTCTTCTTATAGCAAACACCTAGGCAAAAATTTCAGCACATTATTGATTATATTTTGGTAACCAGTGAACACAGAATGACATGAACACAGTGAGATATGAACATTATTTATTGTGGATAATTTTCTCTGTTAAGCCTAGGCAATTATGGTTTGTACAACATGAATTCTCCTCTTTCCTCATTTGTCCATTACTTGGGATGCAATGATTAGAGAACATGGAGAAGGCTTCACCCTACTTTGAACGTGATTACCTAGGTGATTGGGAGAGATTGCAGTTAACCTCCTTCTCCTTCAGTGAGCTTATCATAAGGCTCCCAGCATCACTTGAGACTGTTTGACTCCCAGCACTTGGAAAGAGTTTAAAGAGGCAAACAACCACAAGTTATAACCTGGACGCAACTTTCTCATATATAGTTGCACAGATTTGACAGCACAAGCTTACCTGTGTGGCTTGCTCTGGGCAGAATAGTCTATCTCAGGGTTAGTCAAACAGGTCATGTAGTCCTATGCCAGAGTCCTGAAGACTCATGGCATTAAAAGAAGACCTCTCATTACTAGCAGAGCAATAAACCATCTGTTTGTCTGTACATTAAAATTAGTTGATTTGTTAAGTGGTACTGGAAGGTAAAATCAGGTAATATTTCAAGAAGAGACAAATGTCCAGATTCATACCACTGTAAATAACTATGCCTACCGTACCAGGGCAAGTATTTTTCTCTTTGGGAAATTATATGACAAAAAACCTGTCACCGTGTCTGGACTATTGCAACTAGAATCAGCAGCTTCTTACCAGCAGATGTCTGAATTTAGGTACCATTTGCAGTGAACCACACTACTGGTAATCCTACACTTCAGTAAACATGCTGCTATCTTCAAACCTGCCGCAGAGAGCACTAACACTTGGATTAGGACTGTTTTGTATGCTTATTTTAACAACAGAAAAAAAGACCACAAATTGCTACCTGCTCAAATGCATGCAGCTACTCAATGATACCCTAGATGAAAATCAATAATAAATAATGAGATATTAGACTCTAATGATCATTTGTTCTGCTCATGAAGAAAAACAAGGAGCTTTGCTGGGTGATAACAGCAACATAAATGTGCTAACACAGAGCAGAGATCTGGTCAGAGCAGAGATGTCATATTGCAGGTCATTTGTCACATGGGGATTTGGCACACTGACACTGTTGGCACTGCTGGTTTCCTACTCCCTTACACATTTTATACTTCCTACCAGCATATTGCAGAATATGAATCAAATCTTTGAGTTCTAAGAAAAACTTCTACTGCACACAGGAGCAAAAATATTTCCAAGATCTATTATTTCTTTAATAACAGCAAGTAGAGATGTTCACTTACACATTTTTAAGAGAAAATGCAGAGCCATCCCCAGAATCTGCAGTAACCTACATTCAGAATTTGGAACAGCCTGTCATGCAGTTGATATTGTGATGTACAGTTTCATATGGATTTGCCGGACAAAAAATCAAAACCATAATAATTAAAAATAAGTAAAATTCTGTTCAGTCACATTTTTCAAGTTACCAATAATTAAATTGTGGGGGTACCTTTAGAATACAAGAACCTCAAGCTGGCATATCGGGCTAATCTCTTTGCCTTTATCTGAAATTTATGGTCCATAGTTACCTAAAAAAAATGAGAAAGAGAACTCAGACAGAGAGAGTAGAAAATAAAATGTACAGTTTTCAAAAATTATGCCTATTGATAAACCTTCAAAGATTCAAGAACAGTTGAGAGATATGATGAGAGAGGAAAATCTGAATATTTTATCCTTTAAGTTCTTAAACTAGAAGATTTTGTAATGCATAGCCCAATTATTCTAAACCTTAAAGTTAGTTCTTTTTTAGAATACCATTGTTATTTGGTACTTGCTTATCCTTTTCAATGTAATCTTTGTACTCTCAGACTGTTTATTCTGTGAAGGCCAAAACTCCCATACCAACAATGAAGATGTCATCTATTGTAATGAAGTAAATCAGCAGTTTCAGGCTTCTGAATCTTGGCAACAAGGCTAATCAGTCATAGTAATCCAAGGGAAAATAATCCAAGGGCAAAAATGTTTGAAAAAATAGCTCTTTCAATGAAAAAAAATATAAAAATACAAAAGTCAGTGCCCTCCCATGAGAATTTCAGAACTTTTCAGTAGTGTTGTTTAATGGGGAAGCCTTAAAAAGCAATGTTAGATCTATCTCTACCATGAAATTAATTTGACATTATGAATCTTACAGATTGTTTGACCTATCCATTTTGAAAGATCTCATCAAAAGAAAAGCTTTTAAAGGCTTTACATTTACCATAGATGGTACTTCCTTTGGATAGCTAACAATGAGCTTGACCAGAATGCCAGGGTTTGAATACTTCATATTCTCTTTTGCATCTAAAGCTAAATCCTCTTTTATCTTTCCAAGTAAAGCTGCTACACAATTCAGCTTTTCATGCAAGTGACGTACTCTTAAAAACTCCTCTTCATTTTTCAATGCAAGTGCCCATACTCAGTTTACCCCTAAATTTGTGCCCCAAAAAAGATCTGATTGACCAAGAAAAGAAGAAAGTCTCAGCTGTCAAATACTAATGTCCTACTCAGTGGAGTCTCTGTGGGTCTAGAGAGGGTTGAAGTCAGAAGAGCAAGGGTTTAGAATTAGTGATGGTTGCAAAAGGAGAACTGTGAAACTCTTTGGGGAGAATTACAGCTTAATCATAGCCCCTGCTGTGCAGCAGTGATACAGGTGAGCTCATTTCACAGCCACACAACTTCCTGTGAGAGCTAATGTCTCACAGCTGCACTATGCCACTGTATATTCAGCACCAGATATAGTGCAGGGAATGAAATTAACTTATGCATCTGTCACTAGTCAGAACTGTATGCACATCATCTCACACCACTTCAATTCCAATTTTCGAGTGTGATTACTCCACTTAAAGGAAATCAGAATCATAACTCACCTTTCTCAGAATCAGTCTCACCCACTTGCAGGAATATTATCAGAGGAATGGAGCACCTCTCTTACGAGGGGAGACTTGGGATTGTGCAGCTTGGAAAAGAGAAGACTTGAGGGTGACTTTATTGCAGCCTTTCAGTACCTAAAGAGAACCTGCAAGAAAGATGGAGAGAACTATTTACAAGAACATGTAGTGACAGGACAAGGGGGAATGGCTTCAAACTGAAAGAGATTAGGTTTAGATTACGTAATAGGAAGAAATTCTTGACTGTGAGGGTGGTGAGGCTCTGGAACAGGTTTCCCAGAGAAGCTGTGGATCCCTGAGAGTGTTCAAGGCCAGACTGGATGCAACCTGGTCCAGTGGAAGGTGTCCCTGCCAATGGCATGGGCTCTGGAACAAGATTGTCATTAAGTTTCCTTCCAACTCAAGCCATTCCTTGATTCTATGATAACACAGGAGAAGCAAGACTAGGAGGAACTCCTAGAGCCACCTCCCTTGAATCATGGAGTGGTGGCCACAGTGCGGTATAGCAGGAATTAGTTTAGAAAAACTTATGGAAAATCCAATCCTTTTACTTCTGGTGCATGGTATTTATCAATCA
Organism: Peucedramus taeniatus; assembly: GCA_013400575.1. NCBI lineage: Eukaryota > Metazoa > Chordata > Aves > Passeriformes > Fringillidae > Peucedramus > Peucedramus taeniatus. The sequence goes on along the minus strand of WBNO01014354.1, from coordinate 6,274 downwards.
TTTTCATTAGCCTAGTTATCATTATCATTTTCATCAGCCTAATGATACCATTCAGAGATCACACACAGAAAGCACCACACGGTGCTCATAAATAATTTCCTTCACCCTTGTTTTCTGAACTTGTGTGCCTTATAAGTTCTACAAATGTTGTAAAAGGGTCATACAGCCAGAGAGAGAAGGGTTGGAATACACTTTTGCTTCTCTAGAAGAATCATCATACAACCAATCTCCCAGCAGCGTATATACTTGACAGGGCTGGTTATAGAGACAGTGTAGACTGCAGTGTCCAAATGCAGCGGGCCATCACCCTCTGCCTCCCAAGCCTGCTGAGCATCTCCATTGAAGGAAGAAATACTGGTAACACAAAACAACCAAAAATCTTGCAGAAGGGTGAAAAAAACATGTACTGGTGTTTATTGAAAAACAGAAGAATAATTTTTTTTAAAACTCTAAGAAATACGGCAGTGAATAATAGCCAGATAGGAACTCAAAGATATTTTCAGAAATAAAATGCTGTTTGTTATCTTGTGATTTAGGGATTTTGTGTGAGACTACACTCCATTACATTGCCTACTAGACTCTGTTCTGCTGTGAAAAAAAAATTACACTTCAGTGAAGACTACAGCACAATCTAGTGCACAGGTCAGCCCTAAAATTGTGGGCTTGGCTAACAAATTTACTGGGATAAATTGATATTTATAAATAGTTTTGTGTCAAGACATTGTTCATATCAAGACAGCATCAAACCCCTTGGAAAGAACAGTACTTCAAGCTTTTGAGCAATCAGAATAATTTATTTCCATATTTTTCCTAAAGCATTCTTGCAGTTCAAAAGCCTGGTTCTTGAAACAGACTATACTATGTATACACTTATTTAGGTTCTCTTTGCAGGCCTTTCTTCTTGGCAGAGTTGGTATTGGGAGCATATATTTGCCGTCTAGTTGATTAACACTATGTTTTCTCTATTAGGTTGGGATAACATATAGCAAATATCTTAGAGAGCCCAGTAAAATTTTGCTGAGGAAATAACACTGAGGTTCACATCAGAACTTTTCTATTCAATTTTAGAAAATACAATATATTCTATATCCTTTTCCATATAAGGAAAAAAATCCCCAAGACATTGGTTTCTCATTTCCACTCTCACCTTAGATCACAAATAACTCACTCACAGCTGTCTCAGTTGTGATGAGGCACGCATCTGCAAGTGGTCTTTGTATCTCATTTGTTCCTCCCAGAAAACACAGTGAATTTACAGTGTATGATACATGTTTCTCATACTAAATCTAAAATCGTAGCTGGAAATCTAAAGACACCCCAGAAAGCAGGTTCTTTGCAACAGTGCTGTGAGCAGAAGGAGATAGTAGGAGCAGAATGAAATTTCAAATTAGGTATTGTAGGCATGTATGAATATTAGCACAGAAGTAATTCCTATCATTCTTGACAAACATTAACATGTCTGACTAATTGCATGTTTTAAACACAGGTCTCTATGTTAAGCACACAATTCTAGTAGAAGCTAGCCATTTTCACCTAAAAAAGATTTAAACTGAGCTATTAGACCTCTTCCTCTTTGACAAGGCTATATCTATTTTTTAGCAAAGCTGTGAGAGAAAATGTCAAGTGTCAGTAGTCTAAATTTCACAATATCATTGCACACTCTCCCACGGTGTACTATATATGTAGCAGTAAAATAATGGAACTTGCATTTGTAAATAAGAAACAGATCACACCCACAGATTATTTGTACTTGTGTATGAATTTCTGACACTGAAAAGATAAACACACACCTTAATTAGATGTAGCAACTGTAACCTTACCCTTGCTTCTAATATGTCTAGAAAATCCTAAAAATCTTAGACAAAGCAGGAAAATTTTCTACAGAAATTACTATTAAATTAAACACTTCCAAGGTCAGTTCTGTTCTGCTGAATTCAACTATAACATTATACATAGTTATCGCTCATTTTGACCAACATCTCAAAATTTGATATATATAATTTTAAGTAGTTGGAGAACAGATGATGATGCTCATAGCATTGATTTGATTTTTTTTTTTTTCTTTTTTTAATGAGGAACCAACTTTTTTTTCCTGATAACTATAGTAACTAAAAATGGGTAAGATTAAGAGGTGTTTATTCCAGACTTAACTTTTTTGGCTTTTGGGCCTTCAGCTTTCAGAATTATGAATTCCCTTCCTTTCCCAGCCTGAATTGTTTGGACCCATGTGTGGAGAGCAGTAAATAGTTCCTTAGACAACACAAAGTCAGTGAAGTCCATTGATGTCCAAATTCAGGGCTGTGAGCAAAAATGCAGTCCAGAAAGTCCTGTGCTCACATTTCAGTTCCACTCTTTGTAAGCAGAGATAGGTGTAGAGATTCTGGGCTGAGCCTGTTCTTGTTTCTGCTCTTTTTTCCAGTGGTAAAACAGAGGGTCCATGATAGAGGACAAATGATACAGAAGAACACCTTCCATGAGCAAATCTTGATGTGATCATTTTCAGTCATTCTTCATACAGCATTTGAAACAAACTCCATCCTCCCAAACTGAAGGCCCCTTTCTCCACTTAAATTGTCAGATTTTGAATATTAAGGAGGCACAAAGTCATCAGGTATTCTGCCTAAACTTTACTCTATTGTTTATCTCACTTATTTTTGGTGCTGATTATTCATTCATATGAAATGCATGAAATTCAAAGACAGGAACAGGAAAGTAGGGTGGCATTCATAGCTAAATACACTAACTAATGTAATAATATTTAAATACTCATGGCAAAGAGACTTCTAAAAGCTTAACTTCTCTGGAAGATGGCAGCACATGTACCAAAAAATGGAGAGAAAAAGCCAGTATCCTATGCTTCTTCCACAGCTTTGTGTGGCTTTTTATCCACTTCTGTATTTTCAAGTCAGTTTCTACTTCTCCACTTTATAGTATCTGTCTCAGCTGTGAGCTTATCAGCTGCTCCCACATGGGGTATTTTCCCAGAACTGTCTAAATCTCCTCAATTCCTCAAACCTTGGCACCAAATCCATTCTCACATACTATAAAAACTAAGCATCTAGCAGGTAGATTTCACAGTGTGCTTTCTAGCTGCATGTTAGCAAGACACAAAACTCAAGCAGCTTTTAAACTTGCCACATGGCTTCTCACTTTCCCTCTCTTGTTCCTTTTTCTTGTCTTGCAGTAAAGTTTGATTCAGCAAAGCACTGAAATCTGTCATTGACTTTAAGATGATGTTCTAATCTTCACCAAGTAGATTCCTCCCTACCAAGAACACGTGTGTGTGTGTGAGCATACAGCAAAACAGATTTTGCTGAATTGCAATCTTGTTATTTTAAGTTTCCTGGGGAGGCACCACTCCTTCCATGCATCTGCAAAGTACTTTGCACCAGGACTTAAGACTGTGTGGACACTTGAAGGTGCTCCTCAGTGAACAACAATCCTAGTGATGGCAGCTACCAAACTTCATAGCTTGGCAGCCACACAGAACTAAGTGAGAATCCAATGATGTCTTTATACATCAAAGAGATTTGCTGGGAAGTCAAGAAGAATAATATGACACATTCAAATATATATTGCTTATGGCAGAGAGAAGGTTTCTTGAAGTCTACCATGCTTCCAGTTCCAGAGATGCTATAGTCCCAGCTCATTCCAAGCATCTGGAACTTCATGTCTAGGGAATATGAGACATTTTAACCTGGAATACATTGTTGGATTTGAAAAATTGCCTCCAAAGAAAGGCAAGGGTCACACTTTCAAGGTGAACAACACCTTGTCAATTGCTTGAAGATATCTAGATTCACTACCAAGAGCCCAGAGTCTTGTGTAGAGAAGGATAGATGAGTCCAGTAGAGATGGTGTTTTTACCTCGCTAATTAACAGACCCCTTATCATTGTGACTGTCTGCAGAGACTACACAAGTATGTAAAACTCAGATGGTCAAAACTAGTTGTCAGTAAAATTTGCCTAATGAGGCAAGAGTTCCTGAATTGTCTGTGTCCATGTACCCTTCTTAGTTCCCTCTAAGCTAATGGATTTTTATGTGCTTGCCACTGTGAGCAAAAGCTAAGGTTTGTTTTTTAAGGCCGTCGTTACATATTTTTGAGGCAGCATGGTCCACATGTTTCCCATCCTAGGTGCAAATACATAGATGGTACCAGATGTTGTCCATTGGACAGAAAGAAGCTAAAGCTCCAAGTTGACAGCTGTAGCTGATGAGGTCATCAATACAGTTTAGAGATGGAAAGAGTTCAGTGGAAAAAAACATGTCACTTTTTCTTTTTCTCTTGTTTGAAGTCACTGAGCTTCAGGGTTCAGGGGAATTGTTGCTTTGACTTTATTCTTCTGTAGACGGGTGGCTGCCTGCCAGTGGCAGCTGCATATGGGATCATTTGCATTGCATGAGGAGTCTCTTGTTTAAAGGGAAGCTCTTCCTTCCCTTAGATCATCTGCTTCTTTAGAGTCAGGGCCACTGTTTCACACAGATTGTATTCTTCCTTTAATCTTTTCTCTCTACTTACTCTGTACTCGTTAACAAGTATCCAAAGCCAGGTTTAGCAGACTCATCTGGGATAGCTGAAAAAGGCAGTCAATGGACAAAGAAGGAATTATTTGATATTCCTGTGGTTACATACTTCTATGAGAGGATTTTTGCAGTGGACATATGCTCTCTTACATCACCATGTTACAAGCAGGAATCTAAAAAACTTTTATTTTTTGCACACAGAATGGATATTTAACCTGTCTTGGGAACAGTGTTCTGTGTTTGCACCTCATGTAGACAGTGGGGTACCCCTCCCAGAGCCCCACATCAAACAACTGAATGCCTTTCATCTCCAGGAGCAATGCAACTCATTTCTTTTGCACCTGACAAGTCAGAGACAATCAACTATTTTAATGGGTTTTGTGGGGGAAGTAAAGAGTGAGGGATAGAGAAAAAAGTTCTCCTAGAATGATATTATAAAAGCTGTGACTAACATATTAGCAATTTGGCTTCATACCCTGCACACCGGAGAGTGCCTAAGAGTAAAATAAGATTAAGTGACTGTGATATAGCTCAGGCACTCAAGTCCAAACTTGCTGGATGGTTGCCTTTTCAGATCTAAGGCATACACTGTAAACAATCCTTTCCATACTTTAGGATATAAGTTGTCTTTTTATCCCCTTTTGCTTCCTCTTCTTAATTCCCTCCCAGAACTTTCAGTATGCAAGAGTAGGTGCATTCCTATTGCCTGATACAGGTTTAAGATTTGCTGTGCATAGCCTCTTTGGTTAAAGACAGACAGCAAGACCCACCCACAAGTAAGGGCTGTCTCCGAATTCCAGTCAAATAAAGTAATTTTGCCTTCAAAAGGTAAGAATTTTATAAACTATAATAAAACCCACAAGTGAACAGACCTAATTAAAGTGGCAATAGCATTTTAATGCATGACATCTCATAAAGGAGAGAAGATATTATTTTAATAAGATCTTTCTTAATGTAATCAGCTAGGCTGATAAGAAAAAAAAAAGGGAGAAATAGACTCTTTAAAAGTCTTGGTATCCTCCTCTCTGTTTTGAAACTCTTTTGCATTGTCCCAAAAGAAAGGAAGAAAATGAAACAAGGAGAACAAGCATAAGAACATGCTAGACAGTTTGTGAGTTCACTGTGTCTTTGCTAGATATACACACATCAGTGACTGACTAGAAAGGGGAAAGGGAAAAAAAAAAGTACAAAAAACCAAAAACAGCAAGAGGAAGCATGTCCAGGCGCCTAATCTTTGGGAAGCTAGCCAGATTTCATCTATAGCCAGCCAAGTCAGATTTGCCAGCTGAGACTCTCTCTGTGTCTGTAGACTGGTGCAGACATGGTGAGTCAGGGAGTCACAGTGAATTACTGTAGAATACCGGGAAGAACAAAGTGCTATTAGCAATGGTTGCAATCCAAACATCAAAGATCAATCAAAGATCTACTTTTTAATTGTAATTTGTTCTAAAAGCAGTTCAAGCAATTCCTAAGTATCACATAAAGAAAGGAGGGTCTGATTATTGCTTGTTTTGTAGGTGGTTTTTGTTTTTGTTAATACAGAGTCTGTTAAAACCCTAGTGCATAGTAACTACAGATTCCACTTGGTTCATTCCCTTTGAAGTCAGTTTGCTTTTGTTCTTTACCTAACTTGACGCAATTTTCTACAAGCTAATTTGTATGCAGCCCTGGTCAGAACCTGCCACCCAGAATTCTGTATGTGAATTTACCATCAGGGAGAATGAATTTACTGTAGGAATAGAGGATTTT
>WBNO01014353.1:0-36955 GCA_013400575.1 Peucedramus taeniatus | reverse complement strand
TCTTTCTTTCTTTCTTTCTCCTTCTCTCCCCCTGAGCAGAGAGGTTGGACCTTTTTCCTTTTTCCTCTTTTTCTTTTTCTTTTTTTTTCTTTTTCTTTTTTCTTTTCCTTTCTCTTTTCCTTCCTTTTTTTCCAGGAGATAGAACTTTTTTTGTCAATATTACCTCATCTTCCTACAGTTAGTGACTGCACAAGTATTTGAATGCAGTATCTTACAGAAGTATTTTCAGCTTCATGCCTTGAGAAGTTGTACCACTTATCAGACAAACTGGCTAGTTTGGTTTTGCAATGATAATGATTGCTATGCTTGCTTTTACTGGGACTGGACGATATTTCCTTTTTCCAGAAGGGAAATATTACATGTTTATGTCATAGTGTTTATTTGCTATAAAAGATCATGAAAATAAGATAAAAAAAGATCTTTATTGTGTGTTCCTGTAAATGCATAACCATGAAGACAGTGAGGAATAGTATCTTTCACAAGTGAATCTGAAATCATTATCCATTACATGAGAGTCACAGAATGCCTGCTCTAGTATTTTTTTCTCTAAGGTTGTTTTATTAGCTATTTTACTGCTAGAGTAGGACCATGAATAATAAATATCATCATACAGAACAATTCTGATTACTTCTCCATGGAAACCTTTTAAATGGCCAGATCCTGAAAACACATACAAAAATTCGCTTCATAAATTATCTCTGTGGTTGAAAGAAGAGAAGCTCAGGCATGCTAGTGTATTTGGTTATTTTCATGACTACCATAAAAAAAGCCTCAAACTTTCTCAGTGCTTTGTCCTATCAGTTTTATTTTAGAAGCGATATTAAAAAGCTTATTTAGATTAGGTTGTATAAAAGCCTCCTTTAATAAAATAAACTTCTTTTTTATTATAATTATTTGGTTAAGGATTTAAATTAAAATAAAAAAATGAAACCAGTATGATATGTCATATGATTTTTTGAGTTTTATTGCATCTTCTTAAATTATGTGTTTATCTGTACCTCTGTTTCCTATATCTGCATGTAAAAATTAAATAATTTTTTTAAAAAGCAACCCACAACTTGGCATTTAAATACTTGTTTAAAAATCTCTTCATAAATTCACTAATATACTCATTATGTTTTTCTAGGAGACAAGACACTATATGTTTATCTTGAGATTAACTGATATAGCAGCCACAAGTATAGTTAATATCAGACAGACCACCAGTTTTATTCTGGTTGCGTCATGTGTTTGTTGAACATTTAAAGGCTGTACTTTGCAAGGTGCTTTACAAGAAACATGAATCACCAAAAAAACTGCACCTTTGCTGCCTAAGAAAGCTTGTGTTAAAACAGAATTAACAGTAGTCCTTTCTGTTAGAAGAAAAAAAAAACCCTACTTCCTTTAAAGTTTAATCCTAATTTCAAAAGTTGTAGTCAGCTTTTGAATATGATATCCCTGATATCCTGTTTTTTGGGTTTTTTTCCTTTTTGTTTCAAATTTGATTTAAATGTCCAAGTTATAGTTCTTCACTGATTTGTCATGGACAAACAGGAGCAGAATAAGAATAATTTATATAATGTAGTATATCAATATAACTAATATGTGTCATTCTCAGGATGACTAGAATTCATGATGTGTTGTCTTATTTGATTCATATCACTGAGCAAAGAAGTTAAAATCAAGGTGGCTTCTAGATCACAATATGATTTTGGTTTTGTGTTTGGTGTCTTTTTGCCTGTTTGGGTAATAATAATGAATAATTTCTACCCTACATTATATGTACATGCAGTTTTATCATGTATGGGCACGTGAGCTTAGCAGTCTGAAGAACAGAGTGGAAGAGAACAAGAAGAATGGTAATGAGGTGATGCAGGTGCATAGAGTAAGACTTTTCCTACATCAATAACTCGGAAAGTTTCTTGACTAGTTGAAATTATTGTAGTGGAAAAGAAGGTTTATGAGACATCATTACAATCACTCCAGATTTTTACATATTTTATGTATTTTTACTTTTCTACATCAGAAGATTTTTTTTCTTAATCGTAATTCATTTTTGCATGGCTTTCTTGTTAGAATTTTGGTCAAAAAAAACCCCAAAACCTTTCCAAAGAGAGATCACATGATGATATGCTTTGTGTAGAGTCAATAGATGGAACTATAATTCTATATTTCTGTGGTATCTCTTTTCTTAGCAACACTAAGACTTCCAGAAAGTCAACATTTACTGTAGATAATGGAGATTTTAAAAGAATAATGTTTTTGGGAATTCTCAAAATCACAAGAGCTCTAGTAACATAAGGAGTCTTATTTTTATTATCTTAAGTTAAGATTTTGATATTTTAGAAGAAATAAAAGACTGGCATTTGTTTTAATTGTGAAACTAAATTGCATTAAAATCAAAATATTCCATAGAATCCCAAATAAAAGATGTCAACAACATTTTAGCACAGGTGTTCTAAGCAGACTAAAATTATTTTTTGCAAACTGATAATTAATGACACTGAAAGTATGAATCAAACACCACATGTACAAAATTTGAAATCTCCTATAAATAGTTTTACTTTCAAGTGCGAACTTTAATATTTGCTTCATTTTATTTCCTATTTCCTCTTTTTAGCAGTCATTCCTTTGCCAATTCGGATCAATCATGCTGAAACCAGTTTTGTGCAATGCACTTTTTGTATTTCTGGCAGCCACCTCCATCCTTTTGTAACATATTTCAGAGTCTGTGGTAATGGTGGTGGAAGGAGTCTGCCACAGAGCACAGCTGGACAGTTGGCCAGCATGTTAAAAGTATCCAGCTGCTTGACAAAAATAAGTATCAAAATCTGTTCTTGTTCTATCTTATTTGTTCCTTAACATGAGGAAAAAGTTTTTCCACTGAGAGCGACTGAGCACCAGCACAAGTTGCCCACAGAGGTTGTGGAGTCATAGAAGTGGTGGGGTCTTCATCCTTAGAGGTACTCAAAATCTTCCTGGACATGGTCCTGGGCAACCGGCTGTAGGTGGGCCTGCTTGTCCAGAGCTCCCTTCCCACGCCAGCTATTCCATGATTCCAAGCCTGTGCTCTTTCTCTCTCCTCAAAGATAACAAAATGATATTGTTAGCACTATACATTACAGCTGTTTCAGAACCAAATTTCTGACCCTTTTTTAATATCAGCAAATATTTTTATGGAATCCAAATTTGTTCAGGTCCATGATCATAAATTCTAAAAGCTGAATTTGTGACAGTAAGGATATCATTTAGTAAAGTTGTTGAATTATGAGACATCATTTCCCAGCACGGTTACAAGAGGTGTTGCAGGTGAATAACACTTCTGATACAACTGGTGCCAGAGATCTTACTGGTCATAGGAAGTGGGATAACTTCCTGAGGTGAAATGAGAAAGAGCTCACCTCTCAATGATTTGCTCACCGGCAATCATTCCGGTTTTTTTAGGCTCTTTCTTTTCCATTTCTCTCATGGAGAAAAATGTTGTAACAGCCATCACATGAAAGTACAGACAGGAAAACTAAGCATGAAATGCAAGTAGAAATTACATTACAGAAAAGAAGAGCCTCATGTACTAATTTAAGCCAGTGTTCAATTGATGGGAGCTAATGAACTACAAAAGCTCTGACATCTTTTGCAGCCGACAACTCAGTGTAAACTAATCAACATTAAGTCAATATAATCTAACCCTTCGTTGTTCATTGATCTTTTTTACAGGCTACACACTGCCTGGCCATGTGAATTGTTCAGAAATATATGTCAGGAATAGGACAAAGTTGTTACCACAAAGGAGGACTAAATTAAAATTGGCCAGCCTGAAAAGAAAATGGAAATTATCTCCTGCCTATCTTCATTCTGCTTGCATAAAATGCCTATATTTTTCATGAATGCCTGGTAAAAAACAGCCTGAGCTGCTCACCCATGCCTGTCTGAATTTTACGCATTCCAGATGAATCTATGCAATGAAATCACTAAAAACTTGGTATGACCAAAGGCTGTTTCCTCTTAGAAGGAGATTCACCAAGATTCACCAAGACTACAGGCTCTACTGCTTTTCTCATTAAATTTCAAAAGGGTTTATGAAAATTTGATTTTAATCTGTGAATCTCTCAACTGTTTTGAAGCATCATTGGAGAGCCTTTCCCGCAGAAGCATGGACTTTTCTTGTATATGTGGATATGCATGGAGAGATGTCATTAGACAGATAAAGATATTGCATCTCTTTTGAAACCATTAATGTTTTTGCAAAAGAGAGTAAAAGCCATGTTTTCTCCTAAGTGTGTCTTAGAAAACTGAGAAGTTTTCATTGTGGACATGGGAACTAGATATTTGACCTGGTAGTATGTATTTATTTTACTAATAGAGAAATTCCTTGGGCGATGAAATGATACCATGTCACTCAGAGCCTTGACCAAATGTCTCTTTATGCTTGTAGAAAGAAAAATAAAATATTTGAAATATAAAACAGCATATAGAACCATTAGTAAATATGTTTAGTAAAATCCACGTTTGAAATTACTACTTTTCTACCTATACTTGGAAAAAAATTGAAAAATTGAAAGTAATAATTTACTTGCAAAGATTTTCTATAGTTTTCTATGCCTTTCTCCTATTGCATTTGTTTATTCTGTTTTGAAATTGCAAAGGAACCTAAAGGTGCTAGAGACCTGACCTAAGTGGACTTGGATAAAATATATCCTTATGACTATTCTCAGCTCTCAGCAAGGAGATTCTTGAAACCAAAACTTTCCAAGACATATGCAGTTCACTTTGCTCATACATTGCCTCAATTCAGGTAAAAGTCTTCACCTGCAGAGAAGAAATATTTAATATTCTTGTGCTAGAAAACAAATAAAATAATTTTTATTTCTCTTTGAAGAGGTAATTTGCTAGCCTTATTACATAAACAATAGATTTCTGTGTATTCCAGCATTTAGGTGTCTTTTTTTTTACTGGGATATTCAGAATACTTTTTAACTCTCTTCAGGATCAAAATATGTTAGAATTTAGGTTTAGAACTTATTTTTTTTTGCAGAATCTGAAATAGTATCTCTGCTTCCTATGACAAAATTAGGAGGGGATTGCTGAGGAGGAGTGGAATCACATTAAGGACATCTCCTAAGTGTCTACATCAGAGAATGTTATTGAGTCATGAAACTACTAGAGCACAAGGAGAAAAAGACATGGTGTAACTTCAATCCCAGCTTTTTACTTTATTCAAATGAAGGACCCTCAAAAGGTTTAGTTAGGAATTAAGTTAATTGGGTTTGGTGTAAGGTTGGTCTACTTCCTGCTGGAAAGTTTCCCATATTTCCTCAGTATAAGTAGCGGCTGGACTCCCATGTCACCCTGTTAGCCCAGACTTTAATTAGTTCTGGCATTCGCCTCATAATGATAAATGCTGAGATGATGAATGGAAATGCAAATGAGTGTGAAGTGGCTCAGCCATCAGTGCTGAATATCATTAATACCTTCCTACTGTTAAATCGATCAATGTCATCCCAGGATCCCTCTGTTCAGCGGGTGCAGATGGCTGTCCGCCAGAATGCCTTCCATTATATTGGCAGTGAAAACTTTGTGGGTTTTTCCTCCCCATATGCTTTTATTCATCTTTTGCTGAATATTTGTTTGGCAACTAGAACTCTAATATATTTCCAGCTGAGATGATAACTATTTAGGGTCAATAAGCGAGTAGCTAATTTAGAGCAAAATAAATATGAATATGGATCTCTTCTCACATCAGGAGAGAAATATCAAGCACATATTCAATAAATTGGAGAGCAGTAGAATTTTTCAGGGTGCAAAATTTCATGTTGTAGCAACAAAAGATAACATAAAAAGATGAAAAGGTGTTTAGTCATGTCTCAGGTGTGTTGCATCTTGGTATTTTACAAGTGCCTATTTTACAAGCATGTCCACGGAACCAAATTTCATAAGAATCAAAGAGCTGGATGATCAACATGAAGTTTCAATATCTAAAACATTTTTTTGTGAATATGAAGAATAAAACTTGAAAGCATTGGGAATAATTTTTTTATCTGTTAGACTGTATTTTTGTGCAGTGTTTGGGGGTCATCCACAGGAATGCACATTAGCTTTTCTTCATCAGGAAACTTTCCAATCGAAGCAGATACAGATGTTTCTCAATGAAGCGGTTTTGTACATCTAAACTTAGGACCTAACTCTGATGGTTCCTTCAGGGATTCTTCTTTGCTTACACTGAGGGAGTATGGGTATTAGCCTTTGTAAATAACCTCTTCTCCATATAATTCACAACTTTCTAAAAATCTCAGAGAGTAATGAGTCAAAAGTGCTTTATATGTTAGTTCAGGAGAGAATGTATTTCAGCCATAGAGAGTCCAAAGAATCACCTTCTATCAAGGCATCAGGAGGTTACTGAGATTCGAAATACACCATTGTGTATCAGCCTGGAGTCTATTCTCTTCTAGCTCATGTTTAGCCATACATGATAACAGCCAAAACATATAATTTTCACACTGTGATCAGTGTAATCAAGTCTCCAGTTGTCTATGAATCTGCTCATCTGTGTCTTTGGAAAGACTGAGGACATACACTGTATGGTGTGTACATTCTGTACAATACAATTCCTACGTGAAATGTGTGCTGGTCCTTCCATCCCCTTTTCTTCTCATAAATAACACAGTATATCTTTCATGTCCCCTCATAAACCCTCTCATTTCATCCTCTCAGTAGGATGGAAACTCTCCCATGGATTAAGAAGTTACTGGAACTGGTCCAAACATAAATCACTCATTATCAGGTTCAATTCTTTATATAAATGAAACTGTCTTTTCTAAATGTCTATATTCCAAATATTGATTTCTACAAATCACCCTTGCATTTACCCACTGAATTTGTTTTGCAATGGGATTATTCTCTGATCGCAGGTTAATTTTCATTTTTCTATTAGCATAATGATAATTGAAAATAAAATCAGACAAACTATTTTGTTTCTTTGGAGTCTGTTAGATCTTTGGCATCTAGAGTAGCAGTGGCCAATTTCAACAACACTGGGATCACAAGGAAATAAGTTAGACATTTTAATTATGAGATTATATCACTTTATAGGATGGCTAGGGAAATATGAAGCAAATTTTAATAACAAATCAGTAGTTTAAACAGAATAGATCACACTTATTTCTGTGTTATTTTTCCTAGGTTTTGAGGTTTAAAAAATTATAATACCACATGCAAGGAAGCTGCTACACTGACCTATGAAGTGAATATGGAATTTAATGATCCTTTTGCTTATGGTCAACATTATCAAAAAGCCTGAGATAGAAAGGTAGAAATACTGCTCACTTTGATTTGAAGAAGAATAAAACTATTCTATGGAGGAAAAAAGTGCTAGTGATTTGTATCCATACAATATGCAGCCAAGATAAAGGTACAAGCAGATAACAGAAATTATGCTAATCCAAAGCTAGAGAGCTAACTATGCTTCTTTTATTAGTGCAAAAATACATTTTTCTGTCATTCAATTTTTGCTTATCCTGATAACACAGTAACTTTGTAATAGTGATTCCCTTCTCTTTTTAAAATTCTTTTCATTCTTGTACATACTAGCTTTTTATAATACCAGATGTTTATTTAGTACTTTAAAGAGCAGTGGGCAAAATAAAAGAGACAGGTAGAGGAGTGTGTGCAAAATAGACTCAATTTGAAGTGACATTAAATGAGCTCTGAAGCACAGAGATTAGAGTGGGAAGTCTGTGACAGAGATTTCGTCAGAAGGCTGTCAGCAAATGCTGTGTCAGTAATGTGACTTCATAAGGGTTTCAGATTCCAAGGCCCTCCAGGCTTCTGGTTTTAGCGATACAAAAACACTTACCAAACATCCCTTAAAGCAGCTCTGATATGGTTTGAGGTGGGCCAAACACAGCACAACTGTGTCTGCTCTGCATGTTTTACTCCCTTTTATCCCACTGATCTCCTCATGAGCTCTGATGGCCATATCACATCTCATGTAATGAGAATTTGCAATTATTCAGAGCTTGTTGTTTTAAACAGACTTCCTTTCTCAATTTCTTGGATTCTCCATTTCAACTGACACTCATCTTGAAATGCATCTTTCAGACTCAATTAGATATTTTCAATTATCCTTACCTGTGCTATTGCACAACTACTAACGGATTTCCATTATCATATTATGCTTTTTAATATATATGTCTTCATTATCTATCTTTATATGTGGTAAGTAATTTTTACAGAGCATTTTCCCACACAGCCAAATGAGGTGGTGATTTTGCAATTAGTTTTACAGGAAACAAAATTAGTTTCTGCAATTTTCTTTTTAGTTATCATCCAAACTGCAAGGCCGCTATGCTGATTGTACCCATCTGCCTGCCTTTTTTACTCACTGGAGGTATGTGCAAAGGCAGATATTATGCAGAATGCATAAAACCAGAATTTTTTTGTCCCTCAGAAAATATGTGTCTATTATACATCAAGCTGATAGCATTATCCTACTTTTCATGATTAAAGGCTGTTTTCAGTTACTTGTGGCTGTAAGAATTCTGAACCATTGGGTGCATGTCTACAGCTGCACACGTGCCTGTGTGGTTTTGCCTGCATGCACATGGGTAAAGCTTCACGTATAACTTCAGGTAAATAATATTTTCTATTTATAGCTAAAAAGAGAAATAAGGTGACCAGCAATAGAGACAGACACCAATCAAACAGAAAGTAGGGGGTGAAGGGAAGGTACTAAAAGTAGGATTAGGACTGCAGTGAAGGACACTGTAGTAAAGGATAAGTCTTGCCAAACTCTGATAAAGCTGGAGACAGAAGACCTCTGGCTGGTTAGATGAGGTAAGTAGGAAGATTCCATCAGATGCTGGGAAAGAATCAGAGCTCCCAGGGCATCAGGTACATCTTGAAGGTCAAAAATAGTTCTGTGAAAGCCCTTGGCAAACTGTAGGCCTCATTTAGCTCTGAGAACGTCTCTATGCAAAGGACAAAACCTCACTACTGCTGATTGTAGCCAGACTTGATAGAGGCTTGTGCAGTGGTCTA
Source organism: Peucedramus taeniatus (assembly GCA_013400575.1). NCBI lineage: Eukaryota > Metazoa > Chordata > Aves > Passeriformes > Fringillidae > Peucedramus > Peucedramus taeniatus. The sequence goes on along the minus strand of WBNO01014353.1, from coordinate 27,943 downwards.
AAAGGTTTTAGTTCACCTAATGACTGACATAAGATCTAAGTCTTAAAGATCTAGGAATTATGAGTGAAATATATGAACCCAAAAAAGCCAGGCAAAAGCTTTTTTCCTCCGTGCATGAGGAACCTTGCCTAACCCCCACTTTGTGTGATACAGAGCAATTACTGGATCAGAGAAGATTACAGGAAGATTTTGTGGTTAAAGCAGCCTTAGAGAACTGGATTAAACCTTGCCTCTTGTCATACTGGTTGTTAATGAGGCTGGTCTAGTAAATTCAACCAAACTTTTTGCAGGTGGTTGCTCATTATGTACGCTTCATTTTATGGATCACTGATTTGTAAATTTGCTGGGTGCTCACATTTACATTGGTAAGAGCTGTGCTCTGTTAGTAGGCAGCTAGAGAGCAGTGAGCCCATACAGAGAAAGCAGGCCTTATGTATGCAGACAAGCAAAAATCAGAGCATGAGTGTAGCCCAGGTGGACTACCAAGCTGCTGAAGCTGCCATCAACATCAAAAATCTTTTTCACAGGTCCCTCCTGTTGCCTTTTGCTGACCATTCAGAAGATCCACTCAGAAGTTCCAGTAACTGGGAGAGAGCTACAAACCTCAGTCTGCAGAGTCCAGAGCAAGGCTCCAATTCATGGCCCTACATCAATGTTGGAGTGCTATTACAGCATGTCTCTGAGAAGAGTCAGCCTACACCCACAAAATTAATGTTTCTACCTGTCAGCTTTTTCTGTAAAAGGGAAAAAAAATAAAAACCCACTCAACAAACAAAATTTAAAAAAATCAAAGCAAACAACCACAACATAAATAACTACACTATTCTGTTTTGCTTTTTTTCCCCCTTTTGATACTGTTTGCTGTGTGCTTTTGTTCTACAATGATGACCATGATACACCATCACAAAATTACCATTTCTCTCATGTGGCCAAAGTTTGGATAACACCCAGTAAATGTCATGAACCTTCATTGAGTAACAAGGGTGAAAAAAACACACTCAGGATTTGATGGTCTTGGTACCATCCATCCATCCATCCATCCCATCAGCTGGATCACAGAAAAACACAATGTGGTCATGTAATTAATGAATACAATCACACCCTGCAAAAGAGACAACCACGTCTCCAGATTTTTAATATCTGAAAGCCTGACAACAAACTTAAATGTTCTTCTCATTAGGGCTTTCTCTACATTATGGAGGATGGAAGGAAGAGACAGTGAGCAACACTGTGTTTACAAGCACTATTGATAATATGAAAGAAGATTAAACGCTCATATAACAAAAACTACTCTACAGGGATCAATTTGTTAATGACAGATTTACAGACTCATACTGGTATAAATCCAGCATGGCTGCACTGAGATCAAAATACTGTTAATTTACATAGGTGTCATTTGTAGTTTGGTTTTATCCTTATTCTTGTGTTTCTCTTTAGTCATTGTAATTTTAGAGAAGCATGTCATAACTCAGAGGGAGATTTTCAGGACTAGAACACACTGGAATAATTTCTGCATATATACACTGGGAGATTTTAAATACATATGAAGAATTAATTAATTTGAAGCCGACTGAGGAGTCTGGCAGTGTAATTAAAATAAAAGACAATTGTAAGGTGAGTCTGGAGGAAAGCAGGACAAGAAGAAGGTTGGATTACTGCAATATTTTGCAGGCACAGAAAAGTGGAGGCAGTTGAATTAACAACCAAACAACGAAAAAACAATCATAAACAAAATGAGGAATACCTATGGCATTCTCATGGTTACAGACAGCTGTCTAAGCTGACTGTTTTACTGAATCAACTTTACTCAACACCTGTGAGCATGTGATTAATTTAACCACAGAGTACACAGTGTACTTTTCTTTCAGTAAAAAAAAAAATGTTGACCTCTGGTATTGCAAAAGAAAGACAATCAGCTAACCTAATAGGCCCTTTATTTGCTAATCAAACCTCTCATTAACAATTAATTGGATCAAAAGTTCGCTGGCCATTATTGCTGTGTCAGTTCAACTCTGAGGGCCTCAGAGGATGAAACTAAATGAGCTGGTCAGGTTATAAATAATTTCCAGTGGCTACTCCTCTTACCTCAGGCTATTCAGGTAGAGGTCAATGTCCTGTCTACTGCAGACAGAAAAGGCAGTTGCTGTGACAAGCAAGAAGCATTCTTCCTTTTCTAAGAAACTCATTTAGGCTTAGTAATTTAAACCTTTGTAAAAAGCCACAGAATAAAAAGCAACTCTGTACTGCAGCGTTTCTGCTTGTACATGCTTATCATGAGTTAATCAAAGCAACATTTCAGATTGCTTAAAGCCTTTCAAAAATAAAAGAAGCCAGGAGTTGCTTTAATCAGGAAATCTGCTTCTTAAAGAAACCCTGCAGAGACACCTTTATGGCAATATAATTATTTGTTTCTATTCTTAACCTAATAATCCAGGTAGTGACTGACAGGGTTCAAACACTGCTCATCAAATAACATGAAAGGACCTGTCAGAAGTAAATGAAGATACAAATGAGAATGAAGTGAACAGGGTTTGGTCCAAAACTTGTGTAATGCCATATTTAACTGTTGGTTTCTCCTTTTTCATTAAAAAATAAGGGAGGAGGGGAAGAAAAATTTATCCTTCTATTTTCTCTTTAGACAAAAAGTGACAAGCAGGTACATCAACTCTTAACATACACATATTACAAGTCAATACTAGGAAGGAGGCAAATGGGGTATGGGCAGGCCAAGTCTCAAAACCCCTGTGTGCTGAAAGTCAATATGATGACAGCACTGTTTGTTCATTATAATTGAATTAAAAGAATAAAATAGAGAAGGAGGTGACATCCATCCAAGGCCATTCCACAAATCAGGCAAGGAAAAAGTGTGGCATAAAATTTATGGACATGGTTCCTTCCTAGGAAGGAAGGAATCTAGAAAAATAACAAAATTGAAATATAGTGCCATGAAAGAACTTATGGTTTCAAGATAGGATGTGAAATTTGCAGAACTCTGGGGCTTCTTGTATTGGTTAATCAAACAGAAGTGTTATTTTATTAGAAAGAAAAAATAAAAACTGTGAGCTACTTAAGGGAAGAATTTTAAGAAGTGTTAGGTTCTTAAGTGGTTTTAGTAGGATTTTATGCATACAGTAGTGTTATCTCGTCCAAATAAAGGAGCTGAGTATATAGAAAAGCTGAACAGTTCATTGCAAAGGCACTACCTAACAAGCTGTCACCTAGAATAGAAGGAAAATCTGAAAAGAGAATGGGACAGAAGAGTTCTGCTCACTCACCTATTATACATAACAGTAACTCCAGATGCTGCACAGAACTGTGTGTACATGGTTCCTTTCCTGGCAAATGAAATGGTCTCCCAACTGGCCAGAAGGCATGGAGATGTGGTTAGGTCAGCATGAAATTAACATATTTATACAGCTTTGGCAAGGCTTGGGAACTAAACCAAATTCCTGTCTGCTTGGAGCATGATCAGAGATAGGTAAAAAAAAAGATTGATAGCTCAGAGTAGCTGAGACTTGGAAACTTCTAGTGCATAATGTTCTTAGGGACCTCTAGAAATTAGGGATTATAGTTCTGGATACAACTACAGCTATTGCACACCCCTGCTGCTGCAACAGGGTGTGTCTACAGCATACCTTCAATTAATTCACAACCTGTGTTTTGGGGGAAAAGAACAACAAACAAACCATGCCCTCAGACACAAAATGTTCAGTCACCGGCTGAGCTACATGGCGCCACTTGCAACTGATTTCCACAAAAATTAAGATGCATAGGGAGATGAGGGTGACTCACTACCTCAAGAATGGTATCCCAGGTCTGGAGATGAGCCAGGAGAAGGAAACATTGACCCTGGAGTCACCCCTCCTTATGAATTTTGCAGTTTAGTGAAAGATGCACTGGTCAGGCAGGATTTGGCTAACTCTGACAGGATTAAATATACATGATTCCATTTCAGTGACAGGCAGCTTTGCTGTCAGGCACATGTATCAAATATGACGTAGCTGTATTTGGAGATATTTTATCCATTTAGTAATGTATATTATTATATATATACACACCTCCCTCCCAATTACTTATTTTCAATACATTAGGAAAGATTTTCCCCAAAGGGCTACAAAAGGGGCCTGGGAACCGGATAAGACCATTCTCCAAGCTTAAATTTTTAATATTAAAATGCATTGAGATTTGCTATACACTTGCTCAAGATGTATTGCCCCAAGCAAAACAGTGTTTTATAGATGGACATGCAATTTTGTTGCTTTCAGCCGAGGGTCACATTTGTTTTAGTGGCTTTAGGATGTGCAAAATAATGAATGAAGTATAAATAAACATTCTATGTTTAAAAAAATATCAGAATTTTAACTATTTTATGTGCATATACACTCATGCACACATACCCACTTCCCTTTATGTTGAAATAGAACTTGAAGAAACACAAGTAAAAACGATAATATTTTCATTTTCATTTTTATTTTTACTATATGAGACTTCATCTTAGATACCTTGGGTGAATCCACCCTCTTTTTCCACTGATAAAGCACAATATTTTCAGTTTAAATCATGCCAAGAGTAAGCCCTAACCTTCTTACTCTCCTACAAAGAAGAGACATCTGTTTCAGTTGGAGCATAGCTGAAATGAGTGTATAAGGAAGTTACATTAGATCACTTCTGTCTTCCTAATTTTAAATGACACCAGTATTTGAACCATACTTCATTAAATATTCCTGAGCGTGTTCTATCTCTACAGCTCACTTTCATCAAGACAGTCAGGGAAACTTGTGTGAAAATCTTTCTCTTTGAGTATATAATGTAAGATTGTTAATCATGTGGTAATCTCATGTATTGATTTTGCATTATTCCTAAGGGGAAAAAAAAAGTAATTCTAACAGTTTCTTTGGTTTGATAAACATTTTAGCTAAAGCTATGCTCTGACTACTGTAAAAAGAAATTTAATTCACACTAAATCCCAATTTTATCTCATGCAACTCTGTTTAAAAATATGCTTCAATGATGTATCGGTGCATTTGCTTCAGTAGGAAATTTTTNTTGTGGTTTGTAGGGAACTAGGAAACTACCTTTCCAAACTTGAGCTTTTTTATTTATTTATTTTAATTATGTGCAGGAGAACAATGTTAGGAGGAGGTGGTGGTAAAACAGTGAGAAATTAGCCATGGCAGGCTAAATTCTAACTGCAGGTAGAGTTAAGATTTTGTAATATTATCCTTAAATTAATGTTGTCAGTGTTAATATTGGAAACAAGGGAAATAAAACTTCATATTGATAAGAAGTGTAACCATTTATTTAATGTGGAACTTTATCTTCAGAAGTTTTGTGGAAAATTACAATAAGGAAAAATAAGGGACAGTAGATAGAAAATGAAAAAATGTTTTACTTTCAAAAGCTGAAAAACCTCAAGCGTTTCTTTATGCCATGAAATTAAAATTTGAATTAATGGCTCAAAACTGTGGGTTACCTTTACTGATGTAGTTACTAAAAAATAAAAAGGAAATTCATGTTTACAAATTTTAAGTCACTATGTAGAAAAATAAATAATTTCTTTGTGATAGAGAGCTCTCCTACTGTATACATTAACATCTTAAAGCAAATTCTCCTACTCATAACCTGTTGCCTTGGGCTGGGTTTAGGTAGATAGTGTAATTGCTGGGAAGGTATAAATGAAAGCATGCATCTGTAGCTGAGTCAGACTCAAAGATAATTTGGAGTAAGAGCTAAGGCAAGTGTGGCTGCACTGTTTGACCTTTATCAAAGGTCTCTTCTCGTGAAGACAGGACTTGGAAATTTCCTCACTTTTCCTCTTTCCCTTAGTCATACTCTGGCAATCAGATGGGATGACACAGGTTTTCCTACAGTAGCCTTACATTGCCTGAGGACATTCTCAACCTAAGTTATCCAGCTTTAAAAGAGTACTGCATGAACGGCATGAAAAAAACCCCAGCAATGTCATAGGGCTGGAATGCCATCCTTGTGGTTTGTTGTCACTTCTGTAGCACATGGCATTGTACATCAGAAGATGCTTCCTCAAATGATGTAAATCAGTGAAGCTTCAGCAAGGACAATTATCCATATTCATTTAGAACCTCTAAAGATCTAGATGACAATTTGCAAAATTAATGTAGGGCTTCTCTTTTCCTAAACCATAGACAAGCAAATATTTTGCAATGTAGATGAAATTTTTGAGCATTTTAAATTATAAAAATGGGGTGTCTTAAACTTCTCTTAAAAAAGAAGTTATAGCTCTATTCTCTTCTCCCAGATTTTCTGTGGTAAGTGGAACTTCTAACAAGCTGAAACATTTGTTACAGCCTTTTTGATAGTGTTAACACTGGCATAAACAATACACAATGTATTATTCCCAAACCGAAAATGACAATTAGAATTTGAAAGAAACAGAGGTTTAGTAAGTTCATGTGGTTTTGTCTTAATTTATGTCTTTCCTTCAGTCTTGCCAAGAATAGATACCTAACAGGAAAATACCGGTGTTTATGTATAAGTACATTGTCATTGCCTCTGGAACACATGGATTTCACAAGGTATCCTTCCCTTTCAGTTCTCACTGGTTATGTAGGTATATATATTCAACAGCAGAATCCTCCCTCAGCCATCATAAATGTATTTCAACACATTTGTATGTCTTTCTGTCTGTTCTGTCAATAGTAAAGTGTCAGTGCCTTGCTCTAAGGAAATATTTGCATTATAGAAGCAATGTGCTAATTAGCAAGGTTTTTGTTAAAACCAAATGAATCCTTCCAAATCACTAAGGAAATGGAACAAACTTTTCAGTCCTATCTGGCCTCATCATTCTAGAGACCTGCAGCATCTTCTGATTAGTCATTCACTAGCCATAGAATGGAAAGGTGAGGCAGATCTGTAATATAAGAGGAGTGTTTTGTAGTTGATTGTCATCTATTTTTTATCTTGCTCTTTTTTTTTTTTCCTCCTTCAAGCAGCAACAGAGTGAAGTGTTGGGAGTATGAGTCTGAGGAAAAGGGATCTTGCTTTCGTTTGAGTTGAGCGTCACTTTAAGTTATCTTTTCATCTATCTTCTGCTTTATAACTGGTCTTTTCATTAATGTCTTCTCTTGTGCAAGAGTTAGAGAAGGAGAAGAAGAGAGAGCAGGATTTCTAAGCATTTTTCAATGCACATTAAGAAAATTTCCTTGATATCATCAAGCTTAAGCATAAAAAAACCTGCTCAAAAGGGAAAAAAATGAACACATTTACAAAATTCAGGATCACATCAATGGTAAATGTTTTGGAACTCATTTCTAAGCAAAAACATTTGGGGTTCTTGTGCCTGGAGGCTTCCTTAAGTCAAGACACATACAACGAGAAGTCTTGGATACCTGCCCAGGCAGACTGTGCCAAAATCATCTCTGGCAGTCCTTACAGTGGAGATTATAGTTAAATGTGAACTGATTCACATTACTTTCTATTTTCCAGTTCTGACAGATGGAAACAGATACCAAAGAGGAGTCCAAATCTCTCCACATGTTGATCCATCTCACTCATCATGCTCTATATACTGCGTTCAAAGCAGAGAGCTATTTCACAGACAACATTTTGAGAAACCTTTCATGCTAGGAAGGAAATAAAATCAAGTACACACAAGAAAATACTGGCAGAGATCTGTGCTCTCCTAAACTACTGAAAAGGACAAGATGCAGATCTACAGCACCTGACTTTAGTAAAACTTATTCAGACCAAGTTGAAGGAGAGTTAATGTCATGGGTCCTTTGGTCAGACATGGCCTTTAGTGTAGCCATATCTACCAGGAACCTTAAAATTCTGAGCAGTTGCGAAGGCTCCATTGCTTAAATGCTTTGTGTTTTTTACACAGTGACCATGGGGAAACACATGGTCCCAGAGCTCCACTACTGCTAGGCACTACAAGACAAAGTAGGATGAATGGGGCCTGAAATTCAGGGCACTTTCCAATATGTTACTTTTATACATAACACTGCTTTTTTGTCTTTTGTATTTCATTCTGACCCTAAATTAAACATCACTAAGGCTTGTCAGGGTCCAAGAAGATAAAGCAGGAAAAGAAGCAGCAGCATGACAAAACTTTTTTCTGCTAATAAGCAGCAGAGAAACACCAGGTCTCTGAAAACCAAGAAGCCAAAAATAACTCATGTATAGGGAAAAAAAGGGTATGAAGGCTATTCAATATTTTTTTAAATGTTGATTTATTAAGAAGATAAAAGTTATGTTTATTATAAGCCATCTGACTTCCCCCATTATTTTCTTTACCCATTGAGAAAGAGATAAACATCTCAGAGATTCTGGGTTTGGACAAGTTTCATGAAAAGCTGTCACTAAGCATGGGGGAAAGATTCAAGGGAAAGTCTTGATGAAGAAAAAGCTGAATCCTGAGCTCAGCCTTATTTGTTCTTTGGCCACTTGGCAGCCCAGGTGCAGATACAGCCTGGCAAACACTGCACCTGCAGTTTGGCATCAGCAAGGCATATGCTGCCCATTTGCAGCTGGTGGCTTTCATCAGGGAGAGACACCTGGGGTTTAAGTGCAGGGTTTGGTGAAAAGGTATTAGAGATATGTCAAGGAATCATGATAGGTAACTGGGGACAAAAATCTGTGAAAGGGGGTTTCACTGCCTCTGCTGAAGGAACAACTTCCTAAACTTCAATGCAAAAGCATACACTACTAAAAAACCTGCTGTTTAGGGGGAAAGGCTCTTTCCACTTGGAAAGAGTAAAATTTCTCTCAATAATTGGATGCAATGGATTAGAAAGGATAGTTTGAACTACTTAAAAGTAGTATACACTCTTTCAAAGCATGCTACGTAAATGCTATTGTTTTTACCTTGGAACACAAAAAGAAAGGTAGAAATATATTTGAATATGAGGATGGGGCTGTCCATGATCTGAATTTTTATAACACTCCCTTGGAACTCTCAGGAGTTGCATTTCCATCAGGGATGAGAAATTCAGAAATAAGGGAGTATCTGACAAATATTTTGTTCACAAACAATGCTGTCTAATAATGGCAGTAGTAATCATGTTAAGTGTTTCAAATCCAGAGACTCAAGAGAACTGTGTAACACAAGAGAGCTTTTCAGCCTGTGAATCAGGCAGAGGGTGATGTGACCAAGAAAGATTACAATCAGTGTATTAAAGACAGAAAAACCTGGCTGGAGAGATCTGGGTTGTTTAATCAACTGGCATCAAATTTCCAAAACCAGCCTAATGAGAAGAATGGAGACAAGAGGGGGTTTGCAGCTCGTGGTTGCTCTCTTCTAATTTGACTGAGCAGGAGCTGTGTGAATATAAACAGTTATACAGTAATATATTAATGCATAAGACTTCCTTGTTGCATAGATTGTGCTCAGAAAGAACAACTGAACTTGAATTTTTTAAAAATTAAAATTAAATCTGAGGACCTCAAATGAATAGTTGTGGATTTTTTATTTAAATTCTTTTTTTCATATATTTTGGTTGGAGAATTGAAAAACAAATAGTTTCCCATCAGGATGAAATAATACTTGAAGAGGTTTAAAAGTCAGCTGGGATCTCATAGACAAACTGGAAAATTATTTTTAAATCTTTTTAGATGTTCCTTCTCTTTCAGTTGAAAATTTGAAATAATTAAGATGTCTTGGAGTGGAAAAAAACCCCCACATTTCACTAAAAAGAGTAAAAAAAAATATCTCAGATATTTTGCCTTCTTTCTTATTTTCTTAACCATAACTACTCAGTGTTTTGACTGTAAATCACAATCATTTAAATTTCTGCCAAACTGCATTTTTAGCAGTTGATCCACTTAGGGGAATCCGGACACTTGGGTATATAATAGCACAGAGCTGCCCTGTCAGATTAATCCATTACTCTTGGGTTATCATGATGTTACTAAAATTTTGTCTATCCATAACCAGATGTCTTATGATTTGTATCTCTCCACAAGACTATTTGCAGTAGGAGATAAAAGAAACACTAACATTCCATACGTAGCTAATACAAAAATAAATAATGCAGCTAAGGAGACAGAAAGTTATGCAAATTTCATGCAATTAGTGAACAATGCACTGTTCAAAGCAAAAAAAAAAAAAAAGTTGAACATTTAAGTTATGGGAAACTCATACAGAAGAGTTGTAATCAAAGGAAGGTGAAGATTTTTTAAATCATTCACAAAATACAAGGCCAGATATTTGATGCCATTGTTTGTTATAACAGAAGGAAATGATCCTTTACTAATAGACATACATTGGTTTAACAGGGCAGTGCTGGAGGGGGAGCACAGTATAACCTCTCATAGAGCCATTGGCTGCACTAAGATATACCAAGTATAATTTTGCCATACCAACATGATTAAGTGTAATTAAAAAAAAAATCCCAAGAAAGCATGTAAAATAAAGAAAAAAAAGTTTTAAGGAAAGATTTTTCTACACTAAGATCTTTTAGAAGAATTAATTTAGAACACTGTAACTTCTCCAGCTGTGCACTGCACCAGTCGTATGAGTGATGATAACTGGCAGATGTAAAGCCAGTTATCTTAAAGTCAGAAACAGATGATTACTCAAAGATGTAAAAGCCAAACCTATCCCTTAAATCTGTAGGCATGGTAAAAATTTTGAAAATTGCCTTCTTATCATAAAACAGTATTTAAAACAGAGTGCAAAGTTTTTTTTATGGGAAGGGCAAATATACATGCAATTGAGTCTGAAAGACAACAAAAGAAAGGTAGATAGTGACCTTTCTGGACTCTAAGGAAGTACAGGGCTTGTCATACTTTTTAAAATATGTTTCACAGCTTCTGTTCAGTTCTTACTCTTAATTTTTTATTTTGAGACTCTAAGAAACATGATTTTGAAAAGATGGAGTAATACAGTGTTGGTAGTAAAAAGGGACAATGTTCCTTTTTTCATAGACTTTATAACTGATCAAGTAAAGGCTTAAAAGAGACCAAATTTAAACTGAACTTTGAAAAACTTTGAATCTAAACAAATTTTTTTATTTTTGCCTCATTGTAACTGATGACAGTTGCTTTTAACAGTGATTTTTTTATATTGTTCTTGGTCAAGATTTTTAAAATTATTTCAAAAGGCTGATGTTATAATGAGCAAGCAGTAGAGATGAGGGTCAATCAGCTTCAACTGACCCTCCAACTATCTTTAGAGGACCAAAAACAAAGATCAGCTCTTAACAGGTAAAGGTCAAAACTGACAAACATTGATCCTCAAGTTTCTCCCAAGCTGTTTCCAAGTCACCATCTGCTGAACATTGCCTTGATATTGCTTCATTTATACTGATAAAGCTTATGATGGTTTTGGCTGGGGCAAAGTTAATTTTTCTTCACAGGGTCTAGTATGAGGCTAAGTTTTGGATTTGTGGTGAACACAGGTCTGATAATCTAGAGATGGTTTTGTTATTGCTGAGCAGAGCTTACATAGAGCCAGGGCCTTTTCTGCTTTTTATACAGCCACACAGACAAGGAAGTTGGGGGTGCATGAAAGATCAGGAGGAGACACAGCCAGGACAGATGATCTCAACTGTGTCCAAAGTGATATTGCAGACCATATGGCATCATACTCAGGATATAAAGTTCAGGAGAAAAGGAGGAAGATGGAGACAGTTGGAGAGATGGCATTTGTCTTCCCCAGTCACCTTTACAGGTGATGGGGCTGCACTCTCCTGGAGATGGCTGAACACCTGCCTGCCCATGGGAAGCAGTGAACCAATTCCTTGTTTTGCTTTCGTTGTGCACACAGTTTTTGCTTTCCCTATTGAACTGCCTTTTGCCCTTCTGATTCTCTCCTCAATCCTGTTGGTGTGGGAGTGAACGGGCAACTGCATGGGGCTTGGTGTCTGGCTGGGGTTAAGGCACAATGGTCTCTGTCAGTTATTACATGCCATGTGTTGGGATATCAGATTCAGTCATGTGTGCAGGTTTCACAGAGCTGATAACCCCCTCTCTGTTGTTCATAGAACTGCATTGTTTTTTATCATGACCATATTTTGACAATATTTATGTTTGCTGGTACTTTGAAGTTAAATAATTAAAATATATCTAGTACAATGAGAGGGGCCTTACATAAGTTTGGCAAGTGGCAGAAAGGCTGCCCTTGACCTCTTCTGCCATAGTTACCTCCTAATATGTCTAAGAGCAATACCTGCTCTAAACACACTTTCGGAAGAAGATGTAATTATTTTGTCCCATATCAGGAAGCGGTCTGACTCAAGGAATTCCATGGCCAAAAAGCTGAGACAATAAAACAAATAAAAAAAAAAAAAAATTTAAAAAAAAAAAAAATCAAAACACCTGACACTCTGTTGTCAAGTGTGTGTTTTTTCAATAGCCAGTCCACTGCAGAAGCCCAAAAAGAAAAGTTCCACTGTTTCTCACAAGTGGATTTAAGTTTCTCCATTGTACTGCTGGATGGTGATTTCTAGGCATTCACGAAGCAGCTTAGTAAAGAGGAAGAAACACCCTGTTGATGAAGGATATAGTGACAAACTGGCTTAATCAGAGGTTCATGCACGTCTGAGACCAGATGTACACTTCACCTTCACAGCTATTTCCCAGTGTCTTGGTCACTACAACAAACAGCCCTGGCACTGACTTTTGGCAAAGAGGAACTAAATCAGCATCATTCACCTTGGAACAGCCGCAAGCTCCTTGACTCTCATGTGGTTTTTTTCTCTGGAATTAAGGGAGCAGGTCCCCTGGCAGCAGGACACAGACTGTGGTCAATAACAAAGTGCCATTCTTTCTCTGTGCCCTCAGCTGTAATACAATTGATGCCATGAGCAGGGTGACCTTGCAAACTGTCCATTTGTTCATCATCCCACACGGCAGTCATGACAGAGTGTTGTGATAGCTGTCCTACACAGGCTTCTTCAAATGCAGTATTTTTAAGGTTCCTGCTTAAGTTGTTTTAACAACCCACTGCTGCTAAAGGGGGTAATTCATATTCCTCCTTTTCATCCTTGCTTCCAAATACAAGATTCTGCATCATAGCTTGTGTAAGTTTTTATATGTAAGAATTTATTTTTAACCAATTTAATGCATTAAATTCCAGAAAACAAATTCAATGAAACATTCTAGTGGACAAAGTCAGCACACCAATATGTAGAGTGAGCACAATGTGGAATTCAGGTCCACACAGGCAGCAAGAGAATAGTAAAGAGAGAAAAGGATGAGGAGAAAAGACAAAGAGAAGGAATGGAAAGGAAAGAAAGAATGGTGAAGAAATGTTTTGCCCACTGAAATGGCAGGAGGTAATTAGAAACACCCAGCTGCTCCTTACCTAGGTGTGCAGGTCACAGCTCCAATGTTCCCACTAGTCCTTTCAGGTGGGCATCAGATCCAGAGACGCGGGTTTAGAATTGCTGAACTAGACCAGTAATGAGGCAGATAGAACTCAGACAGAATCTCCATCTTCTGTGAAATCCACTGTCTTGGGGTGTTCTCATCCTGGATCAGGATGAAAAATAACACAATTTTTTTCATACACCTGGCAGAGACAAGGCCCTTCTCCTGCATATCCTCACACAGGGCATTTTAATGGCTAGGGCAGCTGTCTGTCATCTCCCACCCACATGGAGCAGGAGAACAGAGGTGGGATATGGACGTAACATCACTTCAAACCAAGTGAAATATGGGAAAAATATACTAGAAATAATGTTAGGAAGCAAGGCAGAAGGCAGTGTGAGGCAGGTGAACCTGAGATACCTGTGTATGAATGTTGGGAAAAGGCATAGTCTGCTTCTATAACTTCCTAACATGGAGCCACACTGGCACTTCAAAGGAGTTTGGAAGCACAGTGTAGAGTGTAGAGTCGCAGCAGGGGTTCAACAGTGCGGCCTTGTGGAACAGATCCAGTGCTACCCCTGGATAGCCTCTTGAGCCACAACAGCCTGGAATCTATTGGCAAGGCTGGATACTCCTGCAAAACAATGCATGGGAGGGTCTTTAGTGCTCCTACAAGAAACAGGCAGCTGTTGCACCTGGCAGCACACGGATCCAAGAATGTAATCTCTTCAAGGAAACAAGAGAAATAATAAAAAAAACAATATGTGTGATCATTTCTAAAATGATCTGATCCTGCAAAGTTTTTGTTTCAGGTAACATGAAACCAGAATATTTACTAGACTATGTTGCATTAAGTCCTGCCAATAGCTGTTTTACAGGAAACAGTAACAGGAAAATAAACTTTTGAAGACTATGTATGGCTACTGAATTAAGTATGCAACTGTAAAGACATTATTTCCATTAAATCTCTAATTTGAAACCAGACCATAGAAGACTTCAAAGAGTCAAAAACAAGAAGCTGACCACAAGGGGAATTCAATTTACAGTTGGAAGAACTGGAATAGCAGAATAAACCAGCTAAGTATAAAGACCAGGTGGCAAATTTTGATGAAAGGATAGTTAAGGCAAAGAAAACATGGGGTCGGCCTTCAAGCTGCATACAGAGACAAAGTACAATGAATTTTCAAAGAATATCAGAATGACAGCAAGACCACTAAAATACTCACAGCACATAGACACAAGTTTTGCAAATGACTACCAATAATGGACACAAAAAATTTTTTTTTCAAAAGCATTCCAACACTTAGAAAACGTATCTATTGAGAAATAAAGCCACTGTGGAGAAATGACACCACTAACATTCCCCACAGAAATTAGATTGTCCAGAATTAAGAGGATTTTGGGAAAGAATATTTCATCTACTCTAAAAATATAAGCAGGAACATTAATGAAGAGGACTTGTTTATGGGAACTGTTCAAGAGAAACCATGCCCATTGACTGGAATACTATATTAAACAGAAATTAAACATATTAAAGATTGGACATCAGTGCACAAATTAATTTGAGAGCTGCAAATGATTCGGGGAGAAAAATCTAGTCTTAATAGGAGTATATATGAACTATATAGAGAGGTAAAACAAAAATCTTGACGGATTAATTATGTGAATTATGTCAAAAGCAGGATATCTATATTGAAGTGAACACATAAGAGACTGAAAGTTCCTGAAAAAGAATTGGCATTGTAGAAGAAAAATGAAAAGAACATAAATGTGAGAAGTGGCAAAGGAACATCCAAATCATAATTATTCAAATACCATAAAGGAAATTATAAGTTAAATAGTACATATACCGCTAATAATGTGGAAATTTTAAGTTAAACAGATACAATAAATATATATATATTATGACACATGAAATGAAAAAGTCATCTACTCACATCCATATGAATATATATATATATATTATTTTCTCAGGCAGAGAAATGTATATACTACATGTTGAAATTATCCAGGAAAGGGCACTATTAGAAATTATGTCTGCAAACGCTGTAAATCAAACGAACAAAGCATTTACTAGACACTGTGCCGTGTCAGGAGCAGACAGTGAACCACAATTTAATTACCTCAAGTTTAAAATGTTATTATGGAAAACAATACTACAATTGTGGGGCAAAAAATCATCAACCAAATTAAGAGAAAACACCCACATGAGTAATAAAATATTAACTTTGATGCAGTGAACATTTCAGGAATCATTCAACCCTAATCTAAAGCTGTGTAAAAAGCCAAAGGCCTCCCATTACTCTGCCAGAGCTATACTAATTCACACTCAAAGCTGTGAGCTAACCAGCTCTTGGAGAACCTAGCACCAGATTCTGTGAAAAGTCATCCCAAGTCAACATTCTTCACAGATATTGCACACATTTAAGGTGTCCTCTCAGATAATACAGACCTCTTTCACTCTCTTTCACCATGTCAATTAATAATGTACTAATATTTCCGAAGTTCACCTCCAGTGACATCTGTAAATGAATTTACACTGTTAATCCAACTTTTGCCCTCTCTGGCTTATGAAACATAGTCCTAGAAGCATAGACATTTATGTCCATAACAGTCAGCACTTAATTCAGAAAACAAAAGATTTCTCCTTCACACACGTTGCAAAAAATACATGGGAGATGCACCCACTGGTTATCATCAGCCCTTCCATTCCTGACTAAATTTATAGAGGATTTATAGGATTTAGGAATAAATATCTGCAATATATTTATTAATAATATATTTATTAATAAATATCACATGATGCAAGGACCATGTATTTGAGACTACAGAGACTTAGGTCACTGAACGGTTTCGGTAGTAATGTACATTTAAAGGTCTCACTCAGTTGCCTTTGGCTGAATAGACATCATTTACTTTTCCTCAATTCAGTGTGTAACTTTTTCCATGCAAAGTTTCATCATAGCTCTACCGATAGTTTTTAAAATAAAATTATGTAACAGTACATAACGTTTTTTTAGTCAATCAAATGACATTATAAGAAGTACAGACCACCATAAGTGCCACCAACATTATTCTTCCCTGATGCATTTCCTTTAAATTATATTGGAAATGCCAAGTACCAAGGCACAGATATCTTTCCAAAGCAAATTGAAATAAATAAAATTCCAGCCAAAAGAAAATGTTACACACCATGTGTCACAGAAGGAACAAACCAGACATGATATATGTTCATCATATGCTAGAAAATTCTCAGTATGAAAACAGCCGTTGAAAAGAATCACACACTTGAAAGCCACAGGAAACTGTAAAATACTTCTGATTTCATGTAAATAAAATACCTTCTGCCTGCCTCCAATCTACTTCTTCTATAGAAGGAATTATGTAAATCATTAATTGTATTACGATACTGTAAAGAGCCAGGCCATCCTAAAGCAGTAGGTATTTTTTTTCTGTACTTCTCTCAAGACAATGAAAATATATAAGAAGATTTTATTTCTTTCTCTTTGTACATAAAAACTGAATTTATTTTGAGATGATTTGATACATTTGTGTAATAAAAAGTTTATATGCCTATTCATTACTTAATGTTTTAGTTTCCAGATTATTTGATTGGTGGTTGACTAGCACAATTGTACACAAAGCTACTAAATCAGCTGTTTAGTAAAGTTTAGGAAGTTTATAAGCCTACTCAGTATCAAAACTTTTGCCTAAATATAAAGGTACAATGACTTCCAAAATTTAAGCAACAAGGAGGGCAGGCAAGCAAGGTAGTAGCTCACTAATCCACTAAATGAATATGTCATTGTTAGGTGAAAAGTAGGGAAAAGAAAAAGTAACAAGTAAGCATTTTACATTCAGGAACAAATACTTAATAGTGGTAAATTAAATTATCTGTACTGGAAGAAAATTAACAACCAGCATAGAAAATTTATTAAGAACTCCCTGATGTATATAATTGTGTGATATTCCCCTTCTTTTTCTCTGACACAGAGAAGTAGCTAACCATGTCTTAGCCTTGGCATATATTATTTCTATTAATGTAATAAAAATGTCTATAATGTTTTGCTCTCTCTTTTTCATGTATTCCCTAGAATGAACCACTGGTGGGCAGCAGCCAAGTGCAGTGTGGGTGAGAGGAATTGCAACATATAAATGAAACTTTACCAATCAGTGCAAAAAATTATATAAACCAGAGAGCTCACACTGGAGAGTAAGGGTGTTTTTATTATCAGATGTTCTGCTTCAGAAATTCTTCATACTGCTTTCTAAAATTTGGGGTGGTCACTGAAGTAATTCAGAAATCAATATCACAAACATCAGAAAAAGACACTGAAACACTAAAATTCAGAGTAAAATAGGGGTGATTTTAGTCACTTCAGACAGCACAGTTCTTCCATTTTTAAAGCGATTTTCACCAAAAAAAATGAAATCAGCAACAAATCATTGCAATGGTCATCTGAGTTTTTTATAGCATCCTAAAAATTTAGACACAGAGTAGAAATCAGATAAGAAGAAAATGTAAAAGTTGTATGAATTCAGGGAAAAATGACAACACACAAAATGCACTGGCATGCCAGGCATTGATCTCAAATAAAAGTGGGGGAAATTGATGACGAATGACAACAGGGAACTGTGTGTCCTGCATATTTAAGTTTAAATCTCCTGGAATTTTTAAACCTCCTCAGAACTTTTACTTGCTCAATTCAAAGGTGTCCTGTATTTGAAAGGGACTGCTTGAAACCACAGCAATGTCCAAAGTCAATAGTAGCAACTACGTTTTCTAACTCATACTATAAATTGCTATTGCCAGTTCCTTTTAGTGTGTGGTTACTGTTATTGTTGTTGATACTGATTTGAATAAAATTATTCAAATTTTGGATATTTTTGGAATAAAATTATTCAAATTTCCTCCCCAAACTTGGAGGAAAAGAAGTTTTCCTCCTCTCATTTCATCTTTTCTTGCTTTCTTGTTCTTCAGTTTAGTCAATGATGCTGATGTTCAAATGCTATATTTGGTAACTTCTCCTACAGCAGCCTATTCTAGGAAAAATCAAAGACTTTCTTGAGCCACATAAAGCAGAGTGTAAGAGACATGGCATGTACCATAGTACCACCTGTTAAACCTAAGGTGCTCTTGATGTTAATAGGCTGATTCTGACTATGTTTTCTTTAAAGGCATAAATCTCCACAGTATATCAGTATCACTAGCACAGGTCAATACCTTTAATCTAAGCAAAAAATCTGTTATAACAGTGTGATAATGGTGTAGGTGAACCTTGTTCCTGAAGTGTTTATGATCACTGTTTTCACTATTTATGGTGATCTGAGATGTTTATTTTTGTTCCCGAACTGAAATCCCTCACAACTTTAGTAAAAGATGCAATGATCCCTTGTAAAAATTCTCCTTAAAAATATTATATCAATTAATTTGACATATTATCTTCCAGTATTAGGAATCATTACTCCATATAAGCAATAACACATAAAATTGTATTTCCATGAAACAAGACTATGGCATATAGAAGATAGCCTGTGAGGAAAGTATAAGTAGGTTCCCTTAATTATTTTAACTTTAATATACTTCAGAAAACACTAAAATTAAAACTGTGATATTATTAACTGGCCAATATAGTATATTAATACATACTCCAAAACTGAAACAAATAAGCATTACCACATTATCAAGTTCTGTCTCCTGACATAAAAGAATTTTGTATAGACTGACCGAGCTTTATCTTAAAATATGCAAGTACATATATACATAATACATAATATAAACTTATATATATATGTATTAACTTATATTTCAGTATAAGTTTAGCTACCCAATTCTACTAGATAGGGATTGTTTCCAACCTCTTTGGCACAAAACTTCTCTCTGGTTTGTAGACATATTAGTAGTTTATTGGTGGTTTATAAGCTCATTGCTCCTTTGTGGACAATGTCCTTTATTCTACCTGACTTCTCCCTTCCCGGTGTTTATCTCCACCCCTTGCATGTTTATGCATAAGAGTTATAACTCTTCCTTCTGTTAGACTACACATATCTAGCTTATCTTGGCTTCTCTTATGCTATAGGTCCAACATTTCCCTCATTGTCACTCCATATGCTTTAATGTCAATATTTTATTTCTTTTTTATGTTGAACATGGCCATCCAGAAGAAGGCACAGAGTTTAAGAGGTCTCTCTGAATTATTTTTTTTTGCTTGTTCGCTAAGAAATGGGCTGAAAGAAACCCCTCAAGATATACTGCAGGGAACCCTTTGCAACTGTACCTCATACTTGCAAGTTATTCATGTGAACAACTATTACACTCATATATTTCTTTTCCTCTGTTATTTCCTGCTGGAGAATTAAAAGGTTATAGAAATTCTTCATATTATTACTCTTAAAGCATTAGGTTACTTTCTGTAATGTTATTTCTTTCTATTTCCATTGCTTCCAGTCTCAAGGTATTTGAGTTCTCCCTGTAGGCCAGTTTAATCCTTCATCATGTTGACAGCACAATATGCCATCAGCATATTTTCTCCTTTTAACATATTTTGCTTCATAATAAAAACATTCAACAAGATCTGTGGTTAAAGGAACTCCCTTCAGCTTCAAAGGTTCTTCTTTTTTATTCTATGTATCCACTGTGGTGAATCAATAAATCTTAAGTCTTCTCAAAGTCTTCTTCTTGGTGTTGTTATAAAGCTCTGATGCCTTTCCTTTCATTTTGCCATGTTTTTTTTTTTTTTTTTCCCTTTAACTAAGTGATTTTGTCTTACCAGTCCTTTAGGAATTCTTTAACTTCAAAGCTCAGAATTGTCCCACCTATATTAGGACTGTGACTTGATAATATCTTTAAGGGTGCCATGTTTCTCTCCAAATTTTCTACTTACATCTGGTAAAATAGTCCGTCTCTGGCCTGGATGGTTGTGAAGGAAAGAAATTAACTGAATGCAGAGGCATCTGCACTTTAAATCTTGAAAGAAAAACTTTAAGAACTTGAGCTACTGTCTCCTTTGTGTTTAGTAGATACTAACCAGGTATCTTTTTAAAATACCAACATTGTTCCAATCATAAAATTATCTCTACTGGTTGTACATAGAAGGAAGAGAACAGATTGTGTTATGACGGACTCATGTTATGTGTAGTGCTCAGCCTGGGCCACTTGTGGATGATGTTCTGAAGAACGTCAGCACCTCTTTCATCTCCCAATCCCTCAGAAAAAGCTGTAGGAAGAAAAAACCACAGGGATTACTTTGCAGAGCTCATTGGTATATGTAAGCTGACACACATGCCCCCCAGATCAGCATTTTATAAGTGACATTCAGACCCACAGAATAGTCATTACTGAATCATTGTTTATCACTTTTCTTTACAGTGAGATTGGAAATGGTCTCCTTTGAAAAATTCAGAAGGGTCTGAGCCCATCTGTGTATGTGTCCCATATCCTGAACCATACCTGCTGAGCAGGAGCAAGACTCAGGAGCCTGGAAAAGAGCATATCATCATATTTCTAACAGTGACTGGTGACATCGCAAACAGCCAGAATTTAGTTTGTGGACAAAACTTGGGATGGTAACACTGCTTTCATCCTCTCATCTCAGACTTCAGCCCTCATAAGCACATCCTATAGAACATCTTTGTCTTTATCTCCCAGAATAATGCTACGATTCAGAGCTGTCTTTTATATAGAAGAGAAAGGTACATCATGTCTTTAGCAGAAAAAGGCTATTATTTTTTCCTCTTTATTTTTCTGAGTTTTTTTGTTGGTTGGTTGGTTGGTTGATTGATTTTGGGTTTTTGTCTGTTTGTTTGATTGTTTGCGGCTTTGTGGTTGATGTTTCATATTTTTTTTAAATGAAAAAAAAAGCGCTAGTTACCTAACTCATTGAGTTGTGTTTTACATCAGAATTTCACTGTGAGTGAAAAATCAAGATTAAAATTTGTGCACGTAGTTTACATTTGGCACCAGCTGATCAAATTCCACTTAGTTGTGAATGTATGCTTTTGCCATCCTATTCTGTCAATGAATGCCAGCTGTATAGAGCACAGTGCACTAAACCAAGATCATGACAACTGAGTACAAAACATAGAATTGCTAATTTCTGTACCTCACGTAACTTCAGTTAGGCAAACTACATTTTATAGCAATTGAACTTTGATGCATAAAATTTTCTTTAGGTAAAATGAATTGAAATTTTCTGGTATATAATGAAACCATTCCATCATGATGAAAAATTTTGTTGTAAGCCACTTCCAGACCAATAATTCCTTTCTCTCTAAATATACCTTTTTTGAACCAAATTACACTTAATTAAATAATATTACCTAGCTTGTCAAAAGGCTAATACCAGGAACATTTTTCAAGAGATTTGTTAGGATAATGAGATCTGAAACTGATTAATTTAGAGACATATATAAACACCTCCAGTCTATTGTGAACTATCCCATTATTGTATAGAGATTAAGGAAATTATATCAAATTTGTGTTGAAATTGCAATCTTATATATCATAGCTGTTACCTGTTTCTCTGGGGTGGGAGAGAAGAGCTACTAACACTTTTTTCTTGTCAATATCTGTCTAGACATTTCTCTATACTCCTACTAGCACCTTTGTTACACTGCCTTAAACCAAGTCAGTGAACCATCTGAACTGGAATAACTCCCCTGTCTCTTCAAGTGTGGTTTCCACATTAATACAGAAAGAAAAGATCTGCACCCTTTTTCACATATTGTATTTTAATTGCATATTATGAAACTACTTTGTACATGGATAGCAATGATGCATAAACCTTGTACAGTCTAATGAATCATAAGAAATACTGTTGGAACACAGGGTGCTGTGTACTTTTTGAATCTCTGGGATATTGTTATTTAAGCTGCACACAAAGGAAGGACCTCAGCTTGGGAACAAAGTTATTTCTAGTTTTGTCTCTGTTTAAGTCTTATATGTCCTAATTATCTAAGGCTCACCTACACTAGGAAAGAGTCCAGTTTTGTTCAACAGGTTTACCATAGGTGTAAACCTGTTGAACAAAAGCATCTGTGCTGAAGAATGACCTACATGCTGTATCTTATAGGAATTTTGGGATCGTTTCTTCAGATAAACTCTATGGCTTTTGAGTAGTAGCGTCTGCAGCTTGTGTGTTACAGTCCTAGAGTGGACCTTCTGATTTATCCAACATCTAGCCCATGTGTTTTGACATATGTGCCAAAGTGAATAGGATGTTGAAGATTCGTTTCAGATCTATAGTAAAACCTTAGTTTGACGTAAGTTACAAAAAGCCTCAAGGAAAACCAAAGATGAGTGTAAAACACATATTCATAAAAAGATGCATGTACTTTTCTCATTGCAAAACAAATAAGTTCTGATTTTTTTTTCAGGAATCAAGAATAAAATATCTAAGTTCTTAAAAATGGGTACACATTAACAAAAAAAATTTAAATAACTTGATCCACTATTTATTACATTACATGAAGTATGCTAACTTATATATATATGTTTACTTCTGAAAAATAACTAGATGTTAAGATTCAACCAGCTGAATCCTTACTTTTTTCCTGCTCAGTGCTGCTAAGAGTCTACACTAAGGAAAAAATATACTATTAAGAGTTGTTTATTGAATATTTAAATCTGACAGTGATGACCAGTTAAGCTGTAGCTTTAAAATGCATGTTAAACAAAGTAAATCTTAGAGTTCATCTATGATCTCTGCTGAAGACTTAATATATGATGCCACAAATTCTCATGGCTAAGCCAATATGTGTGTATGTGTGTTTCCTCTCTGTGAGGAGCACAATGTCTCAAATTAGATGTCCATAAGCTTTCTTGCACCCTGTGCTAACAAGGGAACAGTTAGCAATGTGGCAATGAAAGCATTGCTAAAAGCACCTAACAACCTTGTACACAACGAATACGGTTCTGAAGATTTAAAAATGTCACAATATTTTCAGAATCCAAATTATCGCCCTGTTTCTGCTTATGCAGTTTGTATCACAGAGTAACAGAGGTAGAGAAACCTCAGTGGGGAGAGGTCTCTCTGAGTCCCCAAAACTGTTTCTTGCTTCAAATATGGTTAACAACCAACAATGGAGCAGATTGGCCATAGCTTTGTACAGATAAGTCTTGCAAATTCCTTAGCAGGGATCCTCTGCTCTTGCTCAGGAAGCCCTGTCCCAGTTTCTGGGCTCCCCTTTACATCAACCCAACAACATTCTGTGGGTGGGGTGATGCCACCTGTGCCAGTGCCCTGCAGGAGTTGATCTTACTGCTCTTGCCTATCTCTGCAGAATCTTCAGTTTTATAGATTACACATTAGTCCTTCACCTCTCCCTCTGTCATTCCTGATATTGCATTACCTACTGCAAAATGCAAAAGCTTTTGCTTCCAGAAGCTAGAGTTTGGTCTCTAACCTGAAAGGTGGTAGGGGAAGCCCATTTAATTTTCCCACCTTCTATTAGATTATGAGATTCTATGCAGTTGGATCTACCACTGTAATTACTGAACTGCGGCCAGGGTTCCAGGAGCATCTTTTAGAAACTTTGTGTAACTGAGCAACTGAACAACTATGTATTGAGGAGGGCTTCTCAAGCAATTAATTATCTTTTCTATTAAAAAAAATAAATAGACTTACAACTAGAATTTAAGTTCATCTTCTAATGACTGTGACTTGTTGCACATTTTTCAGAGAGGTTAAAGAACTGAAAACTTTGCTTCATGCATGTGCCAAGGTTACGTCCCACCTACATCTTTGAAAGAACACAATAGGTTCATATTTTATTACTCCATTTAAATCACTGACTGCTAAATCAGGTCTTGAATGTTTTTCCTTCAGGTATATGGGCTGTGTCTTGCAAACCAACTATATTTTCTAACATTACTCTCTCTATCCTCTTGTCAATAGTAAATAGTTAATGGTTGCCAACTATGGCTAGTTTCAGCATCCAGAAGACATAAGATTGAAAAAAAGTCTTTTTGCAGAGACTTTAAAGGAAGATTTACAAAATACATTCCTGTTAGGACAACAGAAGTAATACTTCCTTACTTCAACAGTACAGTCATATTTTCTCTAAGGTAATGGACATAGGGATTTAGCAGAGCTATCCATTGATTTCTGAGCAGTGTACCAGTAGGTTTTGGAAGAGTCTAGAGAGAAGCTTGGCTGCAGAACATTTAGGAATCACAGGGGCCTTTTGGCTTTACTTGTAAAAATTACTGAAGTACATACATTCAACTGTGAAAGACATTCCATTTCTGTGATATAAATGAAATAGCAAGAAGGAAAGCAATACAATTTCTTCCTTTCCCACAAAAACTATAAGGCTTGATGCCAAAAGTCTATAAGGATTTTATTGCTTAAATACTAACTGGCTGCAGGCATCTGGAATCTGCAACATGTTTATTCTGATGCAAAGCCAACAATGTTTTTTTTTTAATCTAGGAGAAAGTCATCCTTCTCCTAACACAGTTAAATGCCCTCTGCCTGGAATAGTCATAAAATGCTAATTTACACAAGGTCATGAGAAAGCAGAAGAGCAGAGCCCTGTGGACTTCCATGTCATATCAATAAGGACAATCCATTCTTTTCCCTAAAACAATCAGCCTCCTCCTTAAGTGTCACTGAGCTTGATTTGTTCCAACACAAGCATGAGGTCTGAGGGGTTCTTCCTGACTGCAGCCTTGCTGACATGTTTACAGGGTCAAGAAAATGTTTGCATTTCCACCTTTAACATCAAAATATGAGATCTGAAAGCAATTTTTAAAATAAAAACTTAAGCACAATCCAAGGTCCGAGAGGTAGTGTCTTGGGTGTAGGTTTTTGCTGTAATCCAGCCAAACTCCAGAGTAAAACCAAATACTTCTATAAAGAATTATGCAAATCAAGCATTTGTCATTGGCATAGTCCACTCATCATTTGAGGGGTGATCATATTAAAAAACAGCCACAGAAAACCTTTTCTGTATGTCAAGTCACTTCATTTTCACAACAAGGTGAACATCAACTTGTAGATAAAATTTGGCAGAGTATCTTTACCTGTTTTCTTTCAATACAAATCCTATGAGGAGAAAAATCTGATCCAGGACAAAGTGGGTGTGAAGAGACTTCATAACTGACTCACTTTTTTTTGAAGAGAATTCCACATCTACCAGGCTGTCATTAGTCAAAGTTAAGCACACACCTTTTCAAGTCAGGTTATGTTTTACTGCTTCAGCCTTTAGATGTTAGTCACAAAGAAGCTCTAACTGCTATTTGTGCAGGGAATGTCTTTTAGCACAAGGTAGTCATCAAAGAAAATGTTTTGGAGACCTTTACAGACTGAAATTATTTTACTGATTGGAACTTAAAGCCACTGCAAGTGGTACAGTCACTGGTCATACTGTTGTTTCTGAAACAGCTAAGCAGTATTTGCCCTGCCCTAAGGTGCTCATGCCATGAAGGAACAAGTCTTTGAATTCATAGCTCAAACACTTCCACTATTCTGAGCTGCTATCTATACATCTACCCATCTACATCCTGGGTTACAGCAACAGGACTACAGCCAGTAGGCCCAGATAAGTTATTTTTTCTTTTCTCTTCTGGTACAGCATGGGAACCACCAAGATGATCAGAAGTTGGAGCACTCACCCTTTAAGGAGAGGCTGGGGCAATAGGATTTGTTCAGTCAGGGAGGAGAAAGCTCTAAGAGGACTCAATACTAATTCTAGCTCCACCACTTCAGAGCAGCTTTTGGAGGTGATCAAGTCAGACTTTCCTCAGTAATGTACAATGGATGGATGAGAGTCAAAGGTATAGGTTGAAACATGAGAGGTTCAATCAAGCCAAGATTGTGTAAGCCAAATCCTTTAGCATTTCAAGATTTGTAAGACCAGCTAAAGCGCTGAGCCAACCAGCCTGACCTCACAGCTGACTTTGCTTTGAGCAGGAGGTGAGACTAAAGCCCTCCTGAGATGCCTTTCTACTGGCCTTATCCTGTGAACCTACTATCCAGTGTTGAGATTCAGATTTATTTTTTCTCAGTTTCATTGTAATAATTCTTATCTGTACAAAAATGGAATAAGTACATGTGAAACTGTAGTTGGATCAATAATGGTTATAGCTACATTTTTCACAGAGGGTTTCTTCATCAGGCTAAATTTGATTTCTGAAGAAAAGATATCAGTTCTTAAAGATGTAAGATGCTATATTCTGTTCAATATTCAGATTTAATTCCAGGTTTGGCCAACTTTTCTACTACAAAGCATAACTAAATTTCTGGTTTATATATCAGGAGTTGTATGCAAAACTCAAACATCATCACAGATGGTGAGTATGTTTCTGTGACCATTTGTGATGTGATAGTTTGTGGGTCACTCCACAATAAATGGGCATCTGGAATGGCCATTAACGTTTGTCAAAATTATTACACATCTTCAAATGATGGTGAGAATGGGTGGGTTAAAACTTAACCTCAGTAATAAGATCCATCCATAATTGGCAGAGACTGTAACAATGCCCCAGCTGTGCCAAACCAAGAGTAAGAAACATCCACAGTGCCAAAAGAAAAGCTTGCTGAGGATCTACTCTCAGAGGAGGAAGTCCTGAATTAGGCAGGATGTGAAGGAAACTGAGTAGCCTTAGCAAAATAAAGTTTTTCCATAAATAAAAACTGGCTAAGAAACATGACAGAGAAACTAAAAATGTATAGTCATTTTTCAACGTGGAGAAAAGTAATTTCTGGAGTTCAAAAGGGTCAGTAAGGGGACTATGTTGTGTTCAGATTTGGCATAGAGGAGAGGGTAAGCCCTGACGTGACTTGTGGTTTGCTGATACATACTGTCTCACGGGTGGCAGTATCCCTGCTCCTCCTCCTAGCCACTGACAGAAGACAGAATTCTGGCACTAGTCCTGTGGTCTTATCCAGTAAGACTCTGAGGATATATCATGGAATATAAACTGTAGGAGACAAAAACAACCATAAATTCCTGCAGACCGAGACCAGAAGAGCAATAAAACGGAAAAGATGATCAGGTATATATGCTTCTGCACATTAATACTTTAATGCATGTTTTTTTTTTTTGCAGTATTGAAAACTCTTCTGCTGCAGCTCTGCAAAATGGCTCCTGCCATTTTGGAAGTACAATACGTTAGAATCCAAGAACACAGAAACCTTTATAAACAACTCATTAAAAAAAAAAAAAAAGAAAGAAAGAAAAAGTAGAGAAGAAGCAGAACTGTAAGTCTAACACCATCAAGCTAATAGACAGAGCTGCTTTCTGTGAAAGCTAGAGAGAGGTGTCACCATTGTCTGAGATACTTGGAAGAGAAAGGAGAGAAAAAAAAGACAAAGATGGTAACAGGGGCAAATGGGGTTGCAAGTAGCATGCCAAGGAATGAGCAGCACATCAAACTGTGAGACACAAGACAAGAATTTTTGTCAACATTCTTATGCCATTTCCTTGAATGTCTTAAGGGAAGCCATCCAAACCTCCCTTGGAGGAATATTGTGGTCTCATAGTACTGGGGTTTAGTGGTTTCCAAAAGAGTAAGCTCATCAAGAAGGTGCAAATATTTTCAGAATCTGAACACAGCTATGCTAGGACAACTCTTAGTTCAAATCTGACCTCAGACATATCATCAGCCATTAATATGGGGGGGGGTTCTTTTTGTTTGGTTTTGTTGGGGTTT
>WBNO01014350.1:52661-85496 GCA_013400575.1 Peucedramus taeniatus | reverse complement strand
AAAAAAACAAAACCCAAGTAAATATATTTGGGGCAATGAAGAAAGAAAAACTTAAGATGAAAGAGCAGAAGTTCATTTTTTCTTTTTAAAAGACAGAAAGGGCAAATTTCATCTTTGGGTGATGCTGCAAAGAAATGAAAGAAGAAAAGTATCCAAAGTCATCATTTGTGCCTGGACAAAGAGCCATTGCTCTTAAATATTCCTTTCACTCCCTATTTTTTACCATGCTTCAGCATGATGTCTTCAGTTACTTTGGTAGTTAGTGCAGTTACAAAATGCACACAACTCATCAGTAACATTTTTCTTGAAATTTTTTCTTGTAGTTTGAAAGTGATGCTGTTTCATCCTTCTTTCAGTAATTCCCAGAAAAACTTCTCCATTCTTGTGAATTTACAATCTTTAAAATTCATAAATTTATTCTCTTTCCCCCAAGAATCTTAAGTGTTAATTTTTTCCTACTTAAATCCAGTTTAGATTTCTCCAAATCAAACTCCATCTTCTCATTTAGCTTTTCTTCTCTGAAGTGCCTTCTATCTATTTGCCTGTTAATAGCTTCTAATGTTATTCCTGATGTAAAAGGTCTATCCAATTCTCTCCTACACAAAACAGAAACATCAGGCTATGAAACAGCTAAATGGCACTGCCTCCTAAGCTTTGACCAAGTTTATGGAAACAGTTCTGCTTTGTGAACAGGAAGACCTTCAGAAGATCCTCAGAAGATCAGAATCTTCTTTCAGGAAGATTTTGATGCCTACTTGGCATGTGAGTCATGAACTTGCTAAAAGGCGTCTACACAGGTGTGGAATAAGAGCTACTAGAATTTCCCTGAGCTCAGTTATTAAACATAGCTCTATATACATCATCCCTTTCACTGTCTTTTATTTATTTTCATAAGCATTAAACTTGATGTCCTAGTCCAGCGGCAAGGACAGATCATTTCAGAATAAATTAATTCTTCAACTAATTAATTGTGAAAAGTCCTAGGTTTTATCCCCTACTGAAAACCAAGCTCTCTTATCACCTAGCAGTTAATCGAAGCTAAGAAATCATGCTAAGATTTTTTTTAAAAAAGTCCTTATATAAAATAAAATGTGCCCACTGTAAGGTACCAATGTGACAAAGCAGTTTCCCCATCAAATTATTTTCTCTCACTTCCTTGCTTCCTGAAAAATGGGTTTGTATTTGAAGTGTGAAACTTGTAATTTTCAGCAGGCTGGTCTTCAGCTCAGCAAATCCTCTTTCCTCCAAAGAAGAAGTAACTATCAAACCATCTCCCTTTTGGAGACACACTGTGGTAATTTCTCTGCCTGTGAATGGCAATGTCAATTACACAAAGTGGAGGGTCCAGGCATTCATGTGCTTTATCCTAAAGCTCAAGACTATGTGACCTTTTTATCTTTTAATAATGACTGTGTAACATAGTCCCTGATTACATTTTGGGTAACATTTATGAGAGACTGCAGGCAAAGAGCAGACACTGAAATAGAGAAATAGGCTTGCAACTGGAAGCAGACTGCTAAGAAAAGTTCAGAAACATCTATATTAATTCACAGAAAATTATATTTCCCATGCAGTAGTATTTATGCCTGTTGTGTTCTTTGGAGAAAGTCTTCCCCGTGATGGTTTGAGACAGTCCTTTGCTTGTGTTTCTGTAATGTGCAATAAGACAAAAAACAAAGGCTAATAATAAAAAGCCAAAAGCTCTTAAATTTTTCTTCTTGCAGGAAGGATATTATTTCCAAAAGATAAAAACCAAAGCCTACGAACACATTAAATATATGCCAGCTAAAACCCTCATGTGCTATGGTTTAATAAAACCTCAAACCATTATAGCCTCTTGCCCTCCATTACCCAACATACAGTAAAGGTCTGCAACCCTTGGACAGAAAAAAAAAAATAGAAAAAAAAAAACTGAAGAAATTACTAAGAAAAACTAGACACACTGTTAGAGTTTTTAATTTTAGTGCCCTGCACCATCAGTTAAGGATACCCCTTAAGGAGTGTGTCTAGAGAAAAATGTTACTTTGTAACACTATAATATTAGTTAAGATACATTATTTGATACATACTTATATTCAATATAGTTATATTCTGATTTTTACCGGCTTTCATTCTAAAAAAATTCAAAAATAATGTTATTGGTGTAAACAACACAAGATTTCTCCAAAATTTCTTTAGATGGCTACAGTTCAGAGGTGTCTTTCCACTTACTTCACTTGTTTACAATATCATTCCCTATACAAGACTCAAACTGTTGAAGGTTTGTTTCAAGTTCTTTACAGATTGTCAAAGTGAAAGTGGGGGTGAATCAGGATCATGAATTTCGACTTCATTGCCGAGCTCAGTTCCAAGGCACCACAACTCAAATGCAAGTCAAGATAAGACTCTAAATTTACTACGAGGGAAAAAATAACAACAAAAATACAAAATACAGACAGGGGAAATTTTTCTGGAAAATGCAAATCATTTGGGGGGTTTCCTACTTCCAATAGAAAATGAGAATTATTAAAAGGACCAACCCAAAGCAGGTTATTAAGCTACACTGTATAAATAAAAGCAGAGCACTCACTCAGTTTGAACAGAAACTTAGCCTCATGGACTGCAAGAGCTCATCAATTCATCAATTTCACACTGACATTGCAATTTCACAGGAGGAGAAAAGGTGTCCTGCCCTCCAGGTTGTACTTGTTGATGCCAAAATACCTGCTCAGCAGCAAGGTCATGTCATGCAACTGGGATTCCCCCATTAACCACACCCACAGAGGTCAAGCAACAGGGAGAGAGTCTGACAGCATTGATCCAGGCAAGGCAAATAAAAACAGCATCAAATCAGCCAAAGAATTAATATCACAGGCAGTAACACTTTACCAGTATTTACAACTATCATACTACTGGCTTGATACTAATATCACTCATGACTCCAATTCCATGAGAACAAGAAAATGTTTGCAATTGAAAGGGAAAATGAGAAACAACAACAACAACAACAACAAAAACCACACACTCCTATGTTTCAAAGGCATGTAGTATCTGCAATAAAGTTCATTATGAACTTTTGACTAAAAATTGTTCCTTGAGCTGTAGCTACAAAAGTTTTGTTCTCCATACTAACATTTTTGAAATGAATAAATATGAAATATATACACTCTGAAAATGTTAAAATTCATAGTTTTCTCATATATAACACCAAATTCCTGTGGACTTGTTTGTACTGATGCAGAGAAAATAGACCATGATGACATCCCAGTTTCTGAGGTATGGTTATTTTCTCCCTCTTTTTTCATGTGATGGACCTTTAGCTAATACATAGACTTTAGGAACTCCAAAACCCGAGACAAAAAAATTTCAGCAACTGAAACTTGCAATGCAAGCTTGTAGTGTCTGTACAAGAGAACATTTATATTGCATTGTGCTCCTTTGAATTGCCTCTTCCCACAAAACATTCAGGAAATGACATTTGACATGGTGCATCAGGCAAGCCTATGAAAAGACAGTGTTATTGAAGAAGAAGCTGTATTTCAGTAACCAAAAGGCACATGGAATAGTTTCATATTTGTGTGGGGATTTAGCGAGGTACTCTCTCATGAATTTTTAAACATCAGTGTCTGTGAATGGATGGCTAAGACAAAAGTAACAACAGCTCTGAACTGTCTGAATTTGTGCTGCAAACCCATAAATGCCCCATAGATGATGGCTTAGTGACTCCAGGATCCTTCTCAATCACCCAGAGGCTGATCTGGCTGCCCAAAGAACAACATACATTGACCAGCTTTGTCTGGAAGAAAATGTCTTTTCTAAGCAAAATTTCCAAGAAACTCCCAACTCTAGATTAACATCAATTAACAACAAAGCTATCCAGTTGGGATATCAAATAACTGGGTACCATTCGTACCTGCCCAGCCTAAAGCCAGCCAGATATTTTAATCTGAAGCTGGTCTCAGAGCAGCAGCTAAAGTTGCCAAACTCCAAGGTACTCCTGTACCTCCTAGGAAAATTTCAGTCCCATGAAGACACCAACACCTAAAAACACTTGCAACAACTTCACTGCATGAAAAACAGGTGCAGAAAAGAGTTTAAGTCCATTTTGCTTCACCATTCCTTTAAGCTGCTCTGATATAACTTGACTGGATAAGGTGAGCAGTAATGCCCAGACATCTCCCTCTGTGTTAGCTTTGTTCCACCCATTTTTGTGACAGACCCTCCAGGATGAAGGACCAGTGTTGGCCCTTCTGTATCCACCTCCAGTTCTAGGATGCTACTGTATCATCACCACTACTGAACACTGAGCATTTAGACATTTCAGATGCTGATAAGAGACATACTTTACTGAGGATGTTACAACAGATGGGGATCAATTTATCTATTTCTGTGGAGTATTATTTATTTGGACAGAAATTAAAATGAAATATGGAAATATTTAGAGTAGTCTAGGGCAGTCTTATAGAAAATGTCAGTGCTCAGCACTTCCTTAAGTCTTTGGTGTGCTGCTGTGTATTTGCTGCAGTGCACAAAAACAGGTTCGCAGAGAATTCACAAATGTCAGCCAAGGTGACCTGAAAGCTCACAGCCACTGAAATTCACAGGACTTTTATTCCTACCCCGTGCCCTCCTCCATCTATGCTCATCAGACCCTTGCAAAGCAACACACAAATCCCATAATAAAAGGCCTAGATCTCCTCTTGAGAGAGGCAAGGAGACAGAAGTGTTTGATTTCTTCCTAGGTGAGGGAAATAAACTGACTTCTGGAAAAGTCCATCAAGAACCAGAGCCACATCAAGATAAGAGAGGAAACCGAAGACAAGTGGAATTTTCCCCATTAAAAAACATAATTACAAGTATGCCATTTTCTAAATACATGAAAAGTATTTAGAAAAAGGCAGATCAAAATGTATCATTTTGACTTTATTTTTTTTGTTGCCAGCTAAAAAATACTCTGTAACCACTCATGGCTTTTTTTTCCCCTACTAAGTACTAAGTGGTATTTAGATTTTAACTGAATGGGAAAAAATATAATTTTTGAATGTGCATTCATACAACACACTAGTGATTCTTCCGGAAGCAAGAAAATTAAAAGTGCATTGAGAAGATACTTAATTCCTATCAGCTTAAAACACTGAAACTGGAAACAGAAACAAAACTGGTCATTCCCTGGATAAGCATGTGACAGGAGAAAATAAGAATCATCAGTCTGCTGAGAGTATTACTCCCAAGTATCCAAACAGTTAAATAAAGGCTCATTACCAGATGTGACAGCAGATTACAACTGCTATTACAGACCTTTCAGAAGAGGAAATTAAATGACCTATATTTTTTAATAGTAGTCTTAGAATTTATTTAAAGCATGGGAGATTCATAAAACATTTTCACTGGGTTTTTTTAGGGTTTTTTTGGTAACAGAAAGAATATTCATTCCTTTATTTTCAATCACTTTTTCTCGGCACCAAATAGTAATGTTTCCTGTTATGAAATCAATTTTTCTCAGAACATTGCTTTATGCAACAGCAACCTGAAGAATCTCTGCTGTTCACAGGTTTTGCTGCTTTTACAGTGTAGGACCTACACTTAAGGAGTTGTATATTCCTTGATTAAACGCAGAACATGAGTTAACCAACTGCTAGGAAGGATTACCACTGATAAGAGTTTTGAAAAGCAATTTAAAACAATATTTAAATAGTGGAAGCAATATTCGTCCTATGCATTCAGAAGACAGATTTGTTTGCTGTTCTTCAAAATATCATAGTCAGAAGTACATACCTCACTTTGTGGTGTCTCACACTCCCGTTGAGTATAACCATAAGTCAAGCCTTTGTCAATACAACAGCAGTACTCTCTAGTGAACTCAAGTACTTGCTTAAGGAAAAAAAAGCTGGAAACCTTGAAATTTATTAAGTTCCAAGGAAGTCTTCCATCTGTCTTTCAGACCATCAACACATGGTTATGCATATTTGTAAAATAAAATCTTGAGCAATTTAGCAAGCGTGGTACATTGACACTGAATGCCCCATAAAGAGCTGAATATTACATAGATAGAAAGGGAGAGGCTAAAAAAGGATTATATACAGAAAGCTTCTTCTGAAATTATTTTGATTTTCCAGATACTGATGGTAATGTTGATCTCAGAAGTGCAAGCAGTCCTATAATGCATATCTCTATGAGAATTGTAATAAATAATTTAACAACACCTAAAGAGAACACTCAAAATCCATGAATCATACATATGCAAAATACGCACTGAACGAATGCACTACCCAAGAGTATGGGGATTCATACATCACTATATTAATTACCACAGAAACTAGATTAAAAACCCTACATACACATTGCACACCAGAAAGAATTAATACAGACAATAAAAATTACAAAATTTGACAAAAATCCCAAGCCAAAATACAGTTAAAACATTTGTCTTGATACCTAGGAAGGCTTACAAATAGATTAAAACCTTAAGTTCAGAAATTAGAATTCCTTGCTCTCCTAGATGCTGGAGCTTGCAGTTAAAACAAAGACATGGGGTTTATGGTGTGTGACAACTCTCAGCGCTTCACATCTTGCTAACAGCCCTCTGCTCCACAGACATCAACTGCTCTTCTCTCCCAAACACTTCAACTGATTAGCATTAAGACATTACATCCAGAGTAAAGGCTATAACCTGCACGTAGCTGGATGCCTGCTGCATTTCCATCAGCCATGATGGAGCCTAGGATGCCTGAGAGGTCATTGTATTTTCCATCCGAATTAGTTGTTTTAAAACAAACAGAAAAATAAGCTCTCCTGATAAAACTCTTGCCTCTCAAGTCATATTAGCAGCTCAACTGGTTTTACACTCTAGTACACACCATCTTTCTTCTACAGGGAAATACTCCTGAAATAAATGGAAACAACCCTATCTATTACAAAAATCACTCATGCTATTGTACTAGCATTTTTATGGTGTTTTGAAAGAAGTAATTTGTGTCAGTGTCCAGCAATAGGAGAACCAACAAGGAGAAAGACTGCAGATAAACCAGGACTGCTGTTTCAGAGAAAACTTGAGGTTCAACAGCTATGAATGGCTAGGCTAGTCTTGTTGTTTCAGGGATTTTTGTTTTAATCTCAGAAAACACCTCGGTTTATGAAGATTCGCATCTTTCCTCCTGACACCACACTTTACAATTCATAAAAATTTGAAACAGCTTTTTGCTTCCAAATAACTAGTTTATACATGCTAATGCTATTTAAATCCTCCTCTATTTTGAATACTGCAGTTCACAATGCCAACAAAATACTAAACATATTCATCCAAGCCCATAATATATAGCTGGTAACTCCACGGAGGTGGAGCATTTTTTTGGTACCAACTAATGTGATTAACCTAAACTTCTTAAAAATACAAAAAACCTGATAAATCTACCCAATTATGTACCATATGAAGGATGAGAACCTTGCCTCCATTTCAGACAATTGGTGAACTTCTAACATTAATATTTATTAGTCAAACACTGTACTTAATTCTTACGGCTATTAGGACATTGAACCCATGTTCCAGAGGTAATTTAATGCAAGTATCTTCTGTGATTTATTTCCCACTTCTGTTTTCTCCAATGACACAGTACAGATATCAGAGTACCCAGTCATCCAAAAGCTATTTTCTTTTCTTTTTTAAGCTGCAATTAGGCTTTTAAATAAGGGCTTTGCAGTTGTACTTCCTAAGGGAATGTATAACTTATCCTGGAATATAATTTCAGACTCAAACTTTTCTTTCAAAATTAGAATTTGCTGAAACCATAAAGGAAAACTGAAGTTGTTAACAACCATGAATCATAATACTGCCTTCAAATGTTTTGAATGTCCAAATAAGATACTCAGGAATCAAGCAGCATCTCAGAAAATGAAGAGACATTAATCTTATAGTATTGTCTTCTGACATTAAACCTTTCTAAAAAAAAAAAATCTCTGTGAAGGGAATATCAAACAAAGTTAGAAAATAAGCACAGCTGTTAATCATGACAGAGTAGTTACTAAAAATGTTTTTTGAAAAAAAGATCAAATTTTTTTTCCTCCTGTGTTTTACCTATCAACCCTCTTGAGACTGACCAAGAACTAACCA
Source organism: Peucedramus taeniatus (assembly GCA_013400575.1). NCBI lineage: Eukaryota > Metazoa > Chordata > Aves > Passeriformes > Fringillidae > Peucedramus > Peucedramus taeniatus. Next base: position 77,410 of record WBNO01014350.1, on the reverse strand, counting down.
AAATTTCCCTATATAGAATGGAAATGCACAGCAATTAGGAAAAAGAAAAGGAATTTTTATTCTTTCCAACTGAAATAGATAAAAATAGGCAATAGACTCTGAGTACATTCTTTTCTCACAAACTGAAGACACAACTGTTCCTGGCATTTATGCAGATAGAAACATTTCAGGACAAAAGACTGTGACAGTAGATAGCAGAACACTTCTGACTCTGGTAAGAGACAGTTATTAAGCACTCAATCCCAGAATTCAATTAACATTTTATCTAATCATCAACCTGAATCTCTCTTACTGCAATTTAAGATTATTACTGTTTAACCTATCACCAGCCAAGACAAAGTTTAGTTACCCCCGTCTTTGCACCAACCTTTAACTTCTTGAAAATTTTTATTTCCTTTTTCTGTCCTATAAAAGAGACAATCCTAATTTTCTTCAGACTTTACACAGAGGAAATGCTGCTGCTTAGCCCTCTGTCATTTCTGCTGCTTTCATCTGAGATTTTCCAGAACAGGCATTCTCCTTCCATACTCTAAACTGAATAAAAGTACCTATTCTTCTAACTGCACTAAGAAAAAAAGAAAAAAAAAAAAAGAAAAAAAAAAAACCCTGAAAATAGTATTTAATGTATATTTACACAGAACATAGTTTACAAACCAATTCTGTCTGCCTTTTTCACAACAGTGTAATAAGCCTGAGCAGTTCCACCAAATATTTTCTTCTTCATTATTTTTTAATTCTTCTTGATGAGTACTGCCCCAATGCATCATAATCATTTCTGAACCCCAGATTACCCTCAAATTGGCTCACAGGTAGAGTAACCTGAATAGCCTCAGCCAAAGAACATCTGTTATTCTGTCATCCATGGCACTAACAAAAACAATAAAAAAGACTGGATGCTATCAGTGTTTTCAAAGCAGCTTTTCAGCTGTCATAAAGCCTTTTCAGTTTCATCAAGATGTTTCTTCTGTAAGCTTAATGAAGAAAGTGGTATCTACTGCTTGCCTTTATTCTCCTCATATATTTAGAGAAATAAATTTGCACTTCATTAAATATTACAGAACTTCTTTCTTGATGCTCTCTAGTATCTGTACCTTAGCTCACTATCACTTTAAAGATACTGTCAAGACAAGGTTATGGAGCTGCAGATCATCAGTTCCAGTGGACAGAAGACATTTCATTTCGATGCCTACTCCTAAGGTCAGCACAAGAGCAGCTATTCCCTGGCCCACAGGTATCAGAGAGGACAGGGCACTCACAGGTAACTCCATTCAGGTCATCCAGAATAGCCAGGCAACCTTTGCACCCCTTAGTCCTGTGTGTCACCTACACAGCTCTGAAACAGTCCTTTCCCATGCCCCTCCTGGGTCTTTCTTAGTTCAAAATTATGGAAATGGGAAAGGAGGGGCAAGGCAGCAGCTTCTGTGGCATAATGCCAAGGCTATTGATGGCTACCTCAGGCTAGACTTCTGGCAGGAGAAGACACGATGGAACACTGCTAGACAACACAAGGCACAAACTGGCAGACAGCTCAGCACCAGTACTGGCAGCCAAGCAGTGTCCAGGACTGCACCCCGAGGACTTGGGCATCAGGTACACCTTCTTGAACCACAATGGTGTGCAAGCAAGCTCACAGTCCCACAGCTCTGGGAAGGTTTTGCCCATATTAGAGCAAAGTTACCCATGACACAGCAATTTCCATTTAGTGTTAATTCATCAAGCAAAAATTAGATACTAACAATAGAAATCAGTTAAACATGTTCACATAATCACATAGGAATCAACTGTTTGGATTGTGGGGTTTTGGGCTTGCTGGTTTTGGGAAAGCTGCGAGTAACCAAGTGCGTGATTGCAGACACTGGAGAGATGGAAAAGAAATCCATCAGCTATCAATGTAAGAAGGCATTCTGGCTCTATACAACTGCCCTCTCACATTCCCTCCTCCAATGTTCTCATTATTACATAAAAGATACATAAACACGTAAATAAATGGATTCACAGACCCACAGGAACAAGTAGGCTGCTGCTTCATCTGAAGAAAAAGCAAAACAAAAAACCAAATAAATACCTTCAAAAGCTGAAAATAATTTTAAAGTCTATACAGCTGATAAAACCCATTAATTTCTTTTAATGCCAGGTACAAATTATGATTTTAGTTGGAAATTTACTGAGAAACTTAACAGAATAAAAATAATACCTTGAGAAATGTAAGATATCTTTTGAAAGAAGCAGTATTTTCCTTTAATATTATCAAGCATTTTTGTAACACTCAACACAGCAAGGGCAAGGCAAGGCTTGAAGCAACCATATGGCTCAGTCATTTAGCAAAACAGGAATTAAGGCAGTGCAGGTGGCTGTGGAAGTATTCGGTGATGTTTAATTTTAATGAACTAATTTGAACAATGTGTGATAAAATCAGCATATAAAATGATGCATATTACTAGAATTATCAGGAGAAATGCTTCTCTCCTGCAAGGCTCAATTGTTCTACACAAAAGGCACCTTCAGACATTGTGGGTGTACAGGAATATAGGAGGGTGAAGCCAAGAGAATTAAATGAAAGCATATATCGAATACACGTAATATTTACACCTATGTAATACCGGACACCTGTAGCCTATCTAAAACAATTACTCCAAACTCTGCCCTTAATTTTGCACTTCTCTTTTGCCAGAACTTAGTTCTGTATCATAGCAACAAATTGTCAGTTTATTTTTGCAATTTATATTCAGAGTATATATTAATTTTTTGCAAATTAGCATTTGCTTGAGAATGCTAATTCTTTCATATTAAAAGACATCCAATGAATCAATAGTTTCCATGAAAAAAAGGAATGATAATATTATGTAAACTATGCTGCTGAAGTTTAAAATCATAGACAGGTATAACTTTTGGGAAGAAAAACTACCAACAGACCATAATTTTTAATATCTGCCACAATTTCTCCTTTAATTCAAAGGTCAGCAAGCACATTTGCTACTGTGAGTGATCAGTGCCTCACTGTCTTTATAAGGCACAATTACTTGGACAGCTATTAATCATTTCTAACAATTAGAAACATTGCTCCTGTCTTCAAAGAAGGGATGGTTATGAAGGTTCACCTCCATTCAAAGCCTTAAAAATTGGATTACTTACTCCAAAGTGACAGGGGCATCACATTGGTATGAAAGGAGAATTCTATACTGATAAATCATAACACTATTGAAAGTGCTGTGCTGCTAGAGAGACTCTAAGTAACGTATTGGAAAATTTCCTTTTTATGTGGGTCATAACAAGGCTCTTCCTCTTACCCTTTCATCCTAAACTGAACACACATGAACCTGTGGTACCCAAAGTAATGAAAAGCACTGGAGTAATCCTGCACCCCCTCCAGAGGTAATTTTTCCATTGGATTCAACAGAAACCATCTTTGCCTTTCATTTTGGGTGGTGTATAACTGAACTGAGGAAGGGACAAGACAATAACATGCAAACATAAGCACAATAAACTTCAGTATTCCTCTGAATTATTTCTGAGAGTTAGCCACTAAACACATTTAATACTACACAATTCTCTGATAGGTTTATTATTTTCTACTCAAGACCACTCATCACAAGGAGATAAGCAGGCAAAAACATTCTTCTTCACATTGAAGCTCTATTCTGATAGCTAATTCACACTCCTATGGCAAGAACCTTATTGCTCAGGAAAAAAGTAAAAATAAGGGGAAAGAAAGTTTAAAAAAGCCAAACAAAACAAAACAAAAACAAAAACAAAACAAACACAAAAAAAAAAATCAAAAACCCAAAATCAATTAACCCAAAGGGCAAATTCAATAGAATATAGCATAAAAATATGGATTACCCTGAAATCCACATAAAAAAACCACATTAAATATTCTGGTAAAAAAAAGTATCACAAAACCAGATGGAACAATAGAGATGAAAATTAATATAAGTGAATGGAAAGTATAGCTAGACATACATAGAAAAAAAAAACCACACAAACACTTGTTAAAAGGCAACCACAGGGCAGCAGAGAGGTTAACAACAGAGTTCCACAGGACCAGCTCTAGAATATATCATAGTACAAAAAAGCAGTAATATTCTGCAAGACATTCTGTGGTACAAGGCTGTGAAACATCTCAAAGTAATGGAGAACAAGAGTATTATAAACAAAGGTGTATTAAAGAAAAGGAGAATAAAGAGTGAAATACAGTTGTAACACATGAAATGCCAGAAATTTAAGACTTTAGATGCAAGACTTTGATAAGTGAAAAGACAGAGAAGCAGGAGGAGAGGGGTTCAAAAGAAAGATAGCAATAGGCTAAACAAAGATAAGCTGTGTGCAACTTGACCAAGTCCAGCAGCACAGTATGGGCAGTTGAAAAATTAACCTCCTAAAGTCTGGTGAAAATAGAGCTTTAACTAAATTACTTTGCACGTTAAACTTGTGGAAGATATTTTTCCCAAAACAACACCTTGTAATATTATATTTCAAGAGTTCCAGGATATGCCTTTCTTACTCACAGGTCTTGTCCATATTTAAAAAGTAAAACCTTCCACTTTTAGGCTACCAATTAGAAAAAAAGATTGATGCTAGTAAATAACTGGTAATGCAGTTCTTCAGCTTGAATTTAGTGACTTCAACACACTTAAGGCCAATATCTGCCTCACAAAAACCTCTCTATTACTTGAATTTCATAGACAGCATAAACGAACCATCAGTAACAACAAAGTACTTAAGGGTTTTGTTTCACCTAAGTAGGCACACAAGTAATGGAGAAGCCTAGACTGGAACTCTTCCAGTCCTTGTCTGTGGATAGCCAGATAATTAGGCTTCCAGACTACAAAAAACTTCAAATATTTTGTGAGCAATAAAAACAGTCTTAAAAGACCCAAACAAAGCCTGCTCAGGGCTCTCCTCAACCTTCCCCAAGGAAGGACTGAATGAAGCAGAATGCACACATTGAGGCTGATGCAGGTTTTCTGAAGCTCTGTCTCTCTCTGAACCTTTGCAGGAATGATGTGGAAGCAACTACTAGAGGGCTGCTTTGAAACACTTCATTTGAAGATTTTTTTTTTCTGATGTGCTTGTTCAGGCGCAGACAAGTAAAGTCTGCAAATTCCATGTAGATTTATTTCAGAAGCACAAGTGCAACCAAAAATTTTATTATTTATTCCACTTCTATCTCCATTTTAGGGAAAAAAAAAACCCAAATAATTTTCCATCTTTCATATTAATCGATGCTGTTATATCAATGTCCTGTCTTAAAAGGGATCTGCTCTGGTGAGACACTGAAACAAACTTCCCAGAGAAGCTGTGGATGCTCCATTCCTGGAAGTGCCCAAGGTCAGGTTGGACAGGGCTTTGAACAACCTGGTCTAGTGAAGGTGTTCCTGTCCATGGCAGGAGAGTTTGGAACTAGATGATCAATAAAGTCTTTTCCAACTAAAACCATTCTGTCATTCTATGATTCTATAGAGAATATAAAAATGAATGATGGCATGGTTATTTCTCAAAGGAGTAGGGTAGGTATAAAAGGTTTAAAATTGTGTAAGTGGAATCACAATAATACTCTTTTAAGTGTCTTACTTCTCTTATTAATATATGATAATCATACAAAATAAAACTGTAAGTCCAAAATGTAGAGGGCTAGAGAAAAGACAATTACGTCTAGCAAGTAGAACAGGCTAGAAGAGAGGGCAGAGAACAAGAGTTAATTGGATGGTTGAAGATAAATTGTTACTTCATTAAAAAATATTTCTGAGTATTAGGGGAATTAAATAATAATTCTGAGGTTTCAGAAAGACTAAGTACCAATGGAAAATAACACCAGCAAAACCACCCTTTTCTCACATATTTGATGCAGCAGTAATGTGCAGTATTAAGTAAATGGTATAAAGAAAATTGTATGCTTCTGTGTGATGACTATTTTCCTCAAACACATGCTGTTTTAAATTCTTTAAGACCCTATAATAAATCAGATTTTGAGGACCTGCTTTCATTTACTGTGTTTGGGGGCAGGGGTATTAGGGGAATGAGAGGGGTTATTTGTTCCAACTTCTTCAAATAAAATGTGCCTCATACCTAAACCACACCCATAAAAAATCCCCATATCAAGCTCTGGATGAGGATAGGGGTGATGAAAACTCATTTTCAGACATACTGAAGCACTACCAATCCTTTAAAATATGTTATTATTTACCTTCTACCAAAAAAAACAAAATTCTCAGCAGCTATGAGACCAGCACAATACTTGAGAACTGCAGTTGGAGAAATGGACAGCACAGCAAACACAGTCCTGGATCCCTTAACTCACTTTGTCACCAGACCTTTGACTCTTCATGCAACCTCTGCCACTTACTCCTAGATTAACTTTTTGTGAGACAAAGATGAAATCTCTTCCATCACTGAAAAAGGGTCAATTTTATCTTTCATCTTCTTGCACTCCAGCATGTGTACTGTGGTGTCTCTTGTGCCAAGCAAGGTTTTGCCTCACTGCTGAAATTATTCAACCCACCACAGACTCCCTTCTGGCTCATATGAATTCTGTGTCTCCCCAGAAACATTTTGTCTATGCACACTTAGTCCCTAATACAACCTGTTTAATATGCAGTGCTTCCCTTAGGCAGGCAAATGCAACGTGGCACTAAAATGGACCCTAGGTATTAACCTCAAATAAATCAAATTATTAAAATCTCTGGGAAAATGTGTTTCACAGAAAACTAAAAAAAATATTAGCCTTTGTCCATCCTAGCCATATAATTTATAAAGATAACTTACATTAAACTAGACTGTTTTGCCAAACCTGGACTCCCCTCTGAATTTCAAGCCCTTCTGAAAAATAGTTAAGAATTTACTAATCTCAAGAATATCTAAGAAATTTTATCTCCCTAGGAAGTGGGAACAGAACGACACCAACAGGGGCTGTCAACAATGCAGTGAAAACAATTTCAGCGTTTATTTCATGACACTCACCATTGATCAAGTCTATAAAACCTTTGAATCTAATAGAAGAACAGATTACCGCTTAACTTTATTACTGGATAAAATCTTCTTGCAAAAACAGCAAAAACTAAGAACCTGTGAAATGAACACTTGTAAAAAAACAATTCTTGTCTAGCATGAACACCCTCCAGACTACTACAAATGGCAAGGAACAGTAATGCTTCAGTTTTTCAAGTACTCACTGAACGCAAAAAGTGATGCACTTTTTTTTAAAATTCACTTTCTCATACAATTTAATACTTCCCATTGACCAATGCATTTTAATAACTTAAGAAATGAGAAGCATCTTTCAACATATATGCTCATATCTAAAGCTGCTTGAACTCAGGTGTTCCTGCAGAGACCTACTAGAGAATCATCTCCAGTGAGTTAGATGCAGCTTGCTAGTTCTACTCTTTTGATTTTGGGAGAAGGATGGAAAAAGCATGAACGGAGAACAAAGAGATAAAACAAAAAGATAAAATGTTCTTTAGGGAGACACTAGTATTCACTTCTTTGTTTATTTTCTCAGTGCAAAAGAATAAGCAGCATATACACAAAAGACCTCACCATTTTTGGAAGCTTATAAAGGCAGATGCCTAGGACACATAAATGAGCCAACTGCCATGCACAGCTTCCTAAAAACTGGGTACCAGACTCCTCTCCCTTGCTACCACTCTATCACTAACAATGGTGAGACTGAAGATGCATCCCCCTCCGGCATTCCCAATTTCAGGAGCTGTGTGTTGCTGTCTAAATTTTCCACAGGAAGGAGAAGATATGGGAAAAAAACAACATCCAGAGTTTTTCCCACATAAACTGAGACTATCAAATTAAATCTTCTGTGTAGTAGAGAGAAATGTGAAAACACGGTTGGTCCAGTTGTCTGTTCACAGCTTGTCAACACTTTTGTTTGGGTTATTTCTTTATAGAATATTTTTATCTGAATCAAAATTCACACCTTAAATGAATGAAAACCAAAGCTGAATGCTGCTTTCATGCTTTCCAGTGCAGAAAGAGGAAGGAAGGGGGAAGACAAAAAAAGCTTCTAAATAAACTTAAAAATTAATTATCATTTGTTTCAATTATACCCTGTTACCATAAAAGTATATTTTCATTCACTTCTAGGCAGAAAACAGTATTCTTGACTGTATAAATAAGTGATTCATACTTTTTCTTAATCAGTGATTCATACTTTTTCAATTACTCTACCAGTATTCTTCCATCTTCAAGACACCACAGAATTATGTAACTCACTACTCAAAAAAAAAAAAAAATAAAAAGGTTGTTTCATCAAATGAATGCAGACTCAGAGCTCCTCCTGAGCTGCCTCCACTTCAAGAATCCCTAATCCAGGATGCTGAAGGTGTTATATAAAGAGTCACTAAATGCAAAAAGGCCCCACACCTTTCAGAAAGTGTAACCAAATAACAGTGCGGCAATAAATCATGTTTTCTCAAAAGAGCAGAATATGAGTCAATTCTCCTTGCCTGCATGTAAAAGCCAATATTTTAACCAATATCCACAACTACAAGCTAGTTCCCAGCACACCTCTTCCAGCTGCTACTAAGTCTTGCAGAATGAAACTGAGAATATTCAGCTCCTGTTATTACCCACCACAGACACAATCAGAGATTTACAATAATTTTCATCCCAATTGCTTGGAGAAGGGTCAGACTTTCAGGAAGGTACTCAGAAGAGCAACTTCACAAACCACTTTAAAGCTATCTTTCATACCCTTGGATTGATTTGTGGACAACCTCAAACCAGGTCCACTTCATTCAAAATTTGAATACTAAACAGTCATGCTAATGCCCCTACTTCCCAAAGGTAGTGAATAACCACCTCCTCTCCAAGTCATTCCAAAATAGAGCTGGAGAAAGCAGTAGGCAGGAGCTTCTGAAATAATCTCTTACATTATTTCATGAAACATTAAAATAATAATATTTGTGACCCTGGCCATTTGGGATGCTTATGGAACAGCGCAAGAAAAACCCTAATTTTCTCGCATGTTCATTCTTCCAACAAGCAAGACAGTAATGTCATAAGCCACTGTATACAACCAAACTCTCAGGCTAAAAGTCCCACCATTCACTAGTTCATCCAGCACCTTCATCTGTCCAAAAAATTTATTACACTCAAACATATGTATCATCCTTCATTATGTTGTGCTGTTTGTTTTATGGTCTCACCCTACTAAAAGGTATTCTAAGAAAAACTATTCTGTATTCATATACATTGTTTTGTTTATGGTTATATGTAATGCCTGAAAGCACACATGTTTTGCTTTTTAACGTCTCTTGCTCAAGCTCCCCCACACTTCATGCTGTTTTTCAAAATTCAGCATCTTCAAGTAGGGGTAAAAACAGAGCCATCATTCTTTACCCCTTTTTCATTCTTTATTCTGCTTCTTTACCTTTTTAGATTTTCATATCCTTTTAGATAATACCCAACCCAGTCCTGATCATGTGAAGGCATGAAAGCACCATTGGTAAAGAAGATTCCATCATAATACATTTCCTATGTGCTTACAATAGTACTTCAATTTAGTGAAAACAGATTGAACAGATTTCTACCAGCATGACAATACAGGTCTGCAGAGGTAATGCTACTAAAACTGAGTTGGACTAGAAGACTGTGTCACCTGCACAAACGTCAACCACTGATAGTTTGTTTGCATAGAAGAACTACCTAAAATTGCCTAGGACAAAGAAGCACTAGTAAATATTGGGGTTTTCCCCCTCCATTTTAGCAAAATAAGTCCTAATAAAAGTAGTCTCTCTCTGTTGCACTCACATGCAACACAAGACTGCAATTTTCTTGTAGCTTACAAATGCTTTCCATTTTCCCATTCAACAACTTTCACAGTAACTCAGTATTTGACTATTTGCCAGACACTTCTAGCAGTAAGCAAAGACTTACTCCAAAGTTTGAATACCTACCTTGAAGCACAATTGGTGCATTGTGCTTCATACGCTTTAATATTTTCATATCATCCAGCCACTCAATAAGATTTTACCGCAGCTCTCTGGAATATGATGCAAGTTTAATCATCCTAAATAATTTTATTTTGCATGAAAACCTTTTAGTCCCAGAACTTACCTCCTTTCACAAAACATTTCTGACGTGGAACAGCAAAGATCACAGGATATATTGTGGAAATCCTACTGAGAGCTTTTCCCACTGTGATGACTGGCTACTTTTCCATCTTCCTACTCCAGCCCTTTGCAAAGGATGGCACCAGGCTTTACACTTTGAAGTGTCAGCAATGGTCAGATTATTACTTCCACAATTTCACAGTTTCAGTTTCTTTTGAATTCCCAGAACATTATTCACTGCTGCCAGTGATTCCTTGCAGTTGACAGTACCCAAGGGCTTCCTGTAAACACAGCCATAGATGTTCTTATACAAAAATTCCTCTACTGTGTACATGCATTTAAAATAACATGTTCAGCTTCCCTGTAATAAGATGACCTGGAATGTTCTTTTTAATCCTTCAGTATCTGTTGTCCTTAACAGACCCCTCCAAGCTCTTAGCTTCTAATATCAAAAGCTTCTCACAAAAAAAGTTGGGGTTTCAATTAAAATCTAAGCTTTGAGCAAGTTCCTACTAAAATTCTGTCATGGACACATGTTTGCAGAATTCCATTTAATATTCCAGGCTTTGCACTCTTTCCTGTTTTCCTCATTGATACATAGTTCACGCTTCCAATACATTTGATAAAGAAATAAGATCTTGAGCATTTCTGGAAACCTCATTCTTTCATTACAGCTGACAAAGCTTGAATTGACAACTCAGGCTGCCAGCCTTCTTTCCAGCGTAATTCCATACTTCCCAAAAGGCCAGAAAACTTGCTGCCACCATTTTACGCGCACATACCTACAATATATCTAACACCACAATCACCAACAGCAATTGTCTTCATTTTATTTTAAACATGCTCTTACTAAAAAGGCACAAGAAGAAAGAAGTTTTACTACATTCAACTAAATAATACTTACACACCTGAACTCAGGAGGTTAAGCAATTGTTTATCCTTGTTGTGGTAGGAATGAATACAAACCCAACCATTCAGAGACCTTCACAAATCATAGAAGAACACAACTCAGCCTTCAACACTACAAGAACTTTATGCAACACCTGAACAATTTAAGGTCCACTAGTTTTCCAAGCTACCTAAACAAGCCAGTCTTTGCATACATGTGAAAAACTGAAGGGTTACAATGCTAAAGACACACCACCACGGAGTTATCTGATCTGGAAGAGAAATTAACTATACTTGCATTGCCTGTTTCTTAGTCAAGAAAAACTTGTCAGCCAGTAAGCAAGGTGGTGCTCACAAAAGAGCTTAATTAAGTTGGGAGGCCAATTTCAGCTTTTGAGATGGGCAGAATAACACATTCCCTAAATATCCAATGCCTTACCACAGCTCCACCTGAAAGAAATTTAGAGGGCTGTACCTAAGCACATCTTTGGAGAAGTCTACTTTCCTTGAGCTGTCTTCAAAATTTCACACTTTTTTCAAATAACTGATATTACTCCAGCCAATTTGATTAGAAAAATGGTAAGTTCTACATTACAACTATCTCCTCTTATTTGTCTCATCCCTCTTGCACGGATGATGCAGGAAATAAGGAAAGGGAGAAAAAAAAAAAAAAGGTAGAATTCTGCTCTCTTCAAAAAAAAAAAAAAAAAAAAGCCTAAAATGAGACCAATCTCAAGGCAGACTACAGGTTACATTATGACCACTCCAAGGTAGCTTGTAATTAGTGAATGTGTGTTTGTCACTACAATTTTATTCTGATTAGAAAAAACTTATGTTTATGCAAAATCTTAAAACAGTGCTCTGGCACAGTTAAGTCCTCAGAGACAAGAAAATCCTGCTAAGAAAAAATCCCATACTTAAAATTCTTCTTCATTCTTGGAAGAGCTTACACCTTTAAGTTTATTATATCTTATTTGTCATAGCATCTATTACATAGGCTTTCTGAAAAAAAAACTTGGCTTTAAGGGGTGGCAAGAACAAATTAAATTTATTCTCCTTTGTGGGACAGTTAGGGCAAATAATTAAATCATGCCTTCTGGATAGCAATTGATTATTTCTATATATATTAAATGGTATTCCTACAAAATTTCATAGAGGAAAGTATACAGCATTATTATCTTGATTTTTAAAAGTTTTAAAAGTCCATGATTTAAGTTTTAATTAACAAGTAATACTAGGATTTGTATCTTTATATCTGTTTTTCAGGTTTTATGGGAGAGAAATTGCTTCAGTAACAAAATCAGACACAGTTTTCCTTTTTTTTTTTTTAAGGTTTATTCTATGAAGTTTTGGAATTTTATTCAACATAGTTGTACAAAAGAGAATGAAAATATGTAGACTTTCCATTGTCAATGACAATCTTTCAAAGACTGAATATTTCAGGCAATATTTCAAGATTTTTAAAAAAATATTGAAGAAAAACATGTAACAAAAATGCAACCTATGTAGGATTGGCAGCATTGTTAATAGGTAATTATAGGTCTAAAATGTTAGTTGCCATAACAACTTGGAACAGTTCTATATCTATTACAAATCTTTTGCTCTCTCTTCATATGTATGCTTATTTTTAACCCTGACTTCCTCCTGATGCACTTTTTGCTAAGCAACCTCATTACCTAAACTCCTACTGTGTCAGATTGGCAGATAAAATTGCAGGCATTCCCACTGCCAAACAAACATATTATCTTCACACAAGCTGCCAGATGTGCCATCTATCTTATAAATGTGGGTTTACACCTCCTTTAATTATGTTCTCTTCTCTGGGATAGCAAAAAAACTCCAAAATCTCTATCCCTTAATAGAGTGCTTAAAGATTTGAAACTACTATATCATGCCAGTTAAGGGCACAATGCACTGCAATTTATGCATGCACTTAATAACATATGGCAAGTCATAAACCTCAAACTTGACAAACATTAAAATTATAACTACCTTCTGCAATTTTACAAACTTGTACTGTCTCTGAGGAGATTAAGTCCTTAGAAACCATTTATTTTAAAGCTATATTTTGATTTAAAAAAAAATTAGGCAAAGTTTGAAGAAAATTTGAACAAATCTACACTTGCCTCCTCTGTCCCTCATAAATCTCTAATATTTTCATGCATTCTATTTGTAGAATTTTCAATAAAATGAAAAGCCATAACAGTAATAAAATTGTCTGTGTTGCCCCAGGAAACTGTTTCTAAAGGAACACTGACAACATGAGAAATCCATCAGAAAAATCAAGCTAAAATTATTATTTAAAAAAAATAAAGTGGCATAAGATGAAGATGTTGTGCCAAAGTTAAACTTTGAGATCCAGCACCAGTGTCAGATGGAAAAAGTAACACAGGAATCACAACAGCTGTGCAGCACTTGAAAAGGAAATGTTTTTCCCAATGAACCTCCAGTTTGTTCCTAACAGAACTACAGACAAAATCAAATCTGCTTTCAAATGCAGATTTCTGTATAGAACACAACAATTAAAAAGATGGACAATCCTTTCAGAGCTGGAAAGCTCCTTTGTCTTTCTGCTCAGAATCATTAAATCTTAATAAAATTATCCTACAGAAAACAAGAAAACAAAATTCAAAGATTTCCCAGGAAAAGAAAAGGCTGAGGTTGGAAGGGACCTCTGGAGGTCATCTGGTTCAAACTGCCTGCTCAAGCACTTTCACCTAGAGGTGTTTGCCCACGACAGTGTGCCCAGCAGTTTCTGAGTATCTCCAAGGATGGAGACTCCACAACTTGCCTGAGCAACCTGTGCTAGTGCTCAGTGATCCTCACAGTAAAGCAGAGTTTCCAGATTTTCAGAGGGAACCTCCCTTGTTTCAGTTTGTGCCCATTGGCTCCTGTCCTGTCACTGGGCACAGCTGAAAAAAGCTTGGCTCAGTCTTCATTACACTCTCCCTACAGTATTTAAATACATTGCTAAGATTCCCCAGTTTCCTAGTTCTGACATGCAAGACTGTACATCTGATCAGATTTAGAAGCACCATTGTGCTTGTGTCAGGTATGAAGCCTACAGGATGAAAGCAAGCTCACAAGTAAAAATGAAACATCCTGTAAGTACTGTGTATTTAAGTAGGTCTCCAAGAGAAAACACTTGGCCAAAGGAACCCTTAAAATATCAGCTTTCCATAAAAACATCTAATTATTCTCATTGGTGATATAGCCTTGCATTTCTTTCAGAAGTAGAAGACTGGCTGTCATTTTGTGAAGCTCAAAGCATCATAACTTGGTTTTCATCACACCAATTTTACCTTAACAGTGAGTAAATGCCATTCACTTTCTCTTCTCCCTCTTTATGACAGAACATCAAATTCCAAATCAAATACATTTGACCTAAATTTTGCCATTTACTATGGCAATGGTAACTCTACATGCTCTGGATTATAAAGCAATGAGAACAATTCCCTAAATGTTATATGTTAATTCAGCCTTCAGTAAATAAAAAGCAAACAAATCATCCCATAAACCCTAGGTCATTTCACATTTTCCTTGTTTACACTGCATTCCAACATACCCACCTACTCTAGAAGGGTTTAGCCTTCAGGACTTCTTTCCAGAAGAATTAATTTCGTGAATAACTCCTTGATTATATTTCAAAGGTCAATTAAGAATTCTGAAAACAGCTTGCATCTCATCAAATTGAGAGAAGATTAAAACTCGAGTCATTAATTTTTTTTTATAAGCAGAGCAAATATGTATGAAAAATGCTAGTTCTTTTGCCTCAGGCTTCCTTAGTGCATCACTTAGTCTCATTTAGCACATAGGAAGGTACTTGAGGGAGGGGGAGAAATGAAAGAAATAGCAGAATCTTTAGGATCTTGTGCATATGCATTAATGTAAGCAAACAAACTGATTGTGAAACACCAAAGTCATGTGGCTGCAGCTTCAGACGTACTTTTATTTTATGACCTTGTGCCTATCTATGCAAGGGTAGCTAAAAGCATTTCAGGAGAGTGGAAGAGGGATGGAGATAAGTCAGAGCAAAAAGGGGAAGGCATGACTGTGAAATGACAATGTACAAAATCCATGGTTTTCATCTTTTTAGGCAATGAAATAAAATGGCAACTATCTGTAGTTCTAATTAATATGTAAGGTCAAAGACAAATATCATTATGTGTAATTTTTCTTTCTATCAAAAATCTCAATAGAGTACAAAGACATTAGAGAAGGATGCAAATTACTGTATGTTTTAAAAAATACCAAAATTAACTTTCTTATTTAAAAATAACAAAAAAAATTCACTATCCTATCAAGTCAAAGGGGAGAATTAGTACATGTATTTCAAGTTCAGATCTTTGATCAAAGTTTGTTTTTCCAAGATCTATAGTGGTTTAGATCTTACAGGGAACTAATATGCTGATGATATTGCAGAACAAAGACTTTGCTGTGGTAAATGATGAATTAACAGCAACATTAGGTTTATGTTTTGCATGAAACATTCCATAATATTTTTAAATTATCTGAGAGCAGACTGGAATAGTAGTCCACACTTAAAAATATTTGCATTTTAGATTAGATCATGCTTTTGTTTTACTTCTCAAACTTTACTTAAAAGATGAGCATTTAGACAAAATCGTAAAATATTTATGAAACCTGCCAAATAATTTAAACATTCAGTCCCTTAGCTTACGATCTTATACTTTTGTCAATAAACCTCCTTGACTACAACTGTCAGTTTTATACTAACAGTGGATTTTCTTTTTCTTTGTAACTGTACAATTGTAGAATTTTAAAGAGAAGCAAATCATGAGACAAAGAGTCTGCAGTCCCAGTTTACAGTTTATATTTGGAGGAGGGATGGAAGGACTCAAACAGATCTTATTTTCAGCTGACACTTACGGTTCTTTCTTTTCCATTAAGTCAATTTTCTCAATTGTAACGCTCAACTACCCACAAAAGATTTCAGTACATTTCTAACAAGTCATGCTGAGTCTCAAAGGGAAGGAAGACAAATGGGATGGGGATGTGGCACTCACCCCCAAAGCAGCTGTTTTACAACTTAGGGATGGTTCTCCATAAACATCCATCTGCAACTGGACTAACACAGTGAATTATGCTCTACAATGACCCCTTCTGCAAACATGCTTCAGTATCCTGAGCACTTATCTACAGGACTAAGGGGAAGGTAAATTGTAAAAACTTTTATGCAAATCATTACAGAGGTATTTTCTAGGATATTTCAAGTGTTTTGTACATTTTAGTTCCCCAATATTCCAGCATGCATAATTAAATTTAGTCCAAAATACTAATTATTTTCTTCGTTATTTTTACAACAAATGGTTTTTTTCCTACTTTATTTAACTGCTTAAGTAAAAGCTAAATACAGGACACATGAATAAAATAAAAAACAATATAACCTACTCCACACTTGAATAACATTGAGATTTATAGTAAATAAACATCATTTATCTGTTAAACTCAGTACCTACACACTGTGGTATGCATCAGTTGTGTTACATCTCACTCAATAGTCTTTTACCGAACTAGAGAAAAGATGAAAAATACTTTCTGATTCCCCCTTTTACACTCTTAACCATGAAATTTGATTCCCTGTGCAGATCAAACTTTTATTAAGAAAAGAATCAAGTAAAATTTCAAATTTACCTTTTCAAATATTGCTGTAGAAATGTTAGATCCTACATAAGTGATATCACAGTTTCCTTGGGGAAAAATCATAAATGCTATCATAATTAGGATTTGAGTTAAGGATGAAAGAGATGGAGCAGATGGAATGCAAGAGATAAACATTTACATGCAAATATCTTTGTTAACAGGAAATGTTTTAGGAGAAGCTATCAAAGCACATGGAAGATAAACGTTCATCTATTTAAGTCAGATATATTTGAAAGTTTCTCCTAGCAGCAAAGTCAGCTAAAGTCTGCAAGCAATCCAGAAACAGCACATGACTCAAAAAAGAGCAGCAAAGATTTTTTTTTTCCCGGTTGCCTTCTCAGAAGTTGATAGGAAACAGTACAGAACTGAAAGAATACTGCTTCCCTCCTCTTGGTAAGGAAACTTGGTGCCCAAGTTAAGCAGAATACAATGAATGCAGTGTTTGGATGTGTGGTCCCCCCACCCTGACACCATTATTTCTGATTTAGTCACAGAAAAGTTAAAACATTTATTAATTCCTAATTTTGACTTGTTATCTTGTAACCAATTAGCTGACATCAGGAAGCCTGCCTGAGGTACCTGTTCAAATCCCTGGCTTAACAAGGGCCTGTTCACTAAATACACACTTGCCACAGTTGTCATGATGACAAAGAAAACACTCTCTTGCTCTCTACCTTAAAAGGCTGAAATTGTAAAATATTTCTACCTCCAAAACAAGCTTTAAATAGTACATGAAGTTCCATGACCAAGAAGCTGAAGGTACAGCTTGGGCAGCTTTGTATGTGATGTTTATTTATAAAAATCTTATTGAAGCCTTCTTTAAATATATGAATGTTATATTAAAAATTTGTAACAATATACAAATAATGCAGGTCCCTCAGGACCTAAGGAGGCATTTATATGACTCTCCAGCAGTGCTGAGACCTCTCACATCTGGGGATCACACCTGCAATGGATCAATGGATCCACCTACCAATGGATCAAGGAGAAAGAGAGGCAAAAGAAGAATAAAGTTTCAAGATACATATGGTTTCAAGAGTGACCACAACCATGGCACCACATCCCAACTCCACTCTTCAGACCTGCTTGCCGATGCACAGAGCAGGTGGGGTCAGCCCCTGAGATCTCTGACCTGAACAAGCCTTGGAGCAAAAGGAACCTGTCTCAAGGAAGTGAGGAAAGAACACGGAGAAGGTAGTTGGTTTTAGAAGATGGGAAGGACAGGTTAGCAGACTAGAGGAGCTCTGGGCTTGTGAGGGGTGACCCTGATCTAGGGAGATGGTGCTGAACTCTTGACCACATCAATTTCCCAATTTACAAATCTGAAAATTTTGGCAATCCATGGTACAAACTTTAAAATGCCGCCATACTCTGAAAATATAAAAAAAAGTAAACAAATCTTTCCACTGAGCAACTTCCTGGCTGAATAAACTACATTCTTCTCAAGAGACAGGCCTAGCTGCCTTCAGGGGTTTGTATTCCAGCCCATTTCTCATTTTGCACCTTCATAACACACACATCCATGCAATCACTTCTCCACTTCAGGCTGAATAAATAGTTCTTTTTTTCAGTTTCACTTGTGGAAACTAATAAATACATAAACAAGCTACAAAACCAAGATCTGAAATAGGCCAATTACAGTCACTGAAAACTAAAAAGTGACAAAACAAGCAACAAAAAAATCTAAAGTAACCCAAATTGTTTTAATGTTAACTTCCCTCAGTGAGAAAATAAATGTTTAAAATACGGCAGAAAAGATTTTATATGACTTCTGCTTGCAGGTACTAGACATAGTGTCTTTGGTGTCTGGGTACAATAGTCATCACCAATCAAACCTTTTTCTCATGCAGCCACTCTGGCCCTTCTGACAAGAGCTGAAATTTCTTCCAGGCTGACTCAACAGATTCCCCCTTAAGTCTCAACAAAAGGCACTTTCCAAATCCTTCACATTATTGACTGCTCCATTCTCTGTTCTTTCCCATTTCTCAGCATCTGGTTTTGAAATAAACAACATCACAAGGGCAAATGGTCTCTACAGGTGCAATTACATCTGCCCACCAACAATTTTTACTCCAACTGCATTTACGTCCATACACGGCTGTAAAAATCTCCTGACACTCCCGAGACCTTTTGAGTCATTGTTTTTCAACCTGCAGTCCCACAAATAGAGTTAGTCATAAATGGCTGAGTACAGATACCAAAACAAAAATTACTCTGTGAATAAAACACTGCCTTCATAAAACAACAACAAAATCTACTTATGCTACCACCTTTAAGCCTCATTCATCCCTTGATATTACTCTCTGTCAATATCATATCAACTGCTTCCCAAGCAGATTATTTTCAAAAGAACCAAAAGTTTTGGATAGTTCCTGGTCTTAAAAAAAAATCCTAGCTCATGAAATGACAACATCACATCAACAAGCTCACCATCACATTGAAACAAGAAAAGCACAAAAACTTGGAATAACCTACAGTCTTTAAAAAAAAAAAAAAATCTAGGCCATCTTAAATGACTTGAAAAAAATCTAAAATCAAGGGTTTCATTTAAGAGGTTCTGCATGGATATTGCCCTGTCCTACCGATTTAGCATGTATTTCTTTTTCAGGAGTTACCATTTGGTATCCCAATTACCAGTGGAGAGAAAATTCATTATTACCCAAAGCAAATGCATTCTTACTAGAATAAGGATTACTGCACAGTTTCTATTCCTGAGCAGAACTCTCAGCTGCCTCAGATCTGTACTACTACTGCCTAATACCAATTTGTGGCAGGCAAAAACCCACACCATTTTCCATCTTGTTCAACTCAATAGTATATTTTTCCTATTTAGTTTTTATCATCTTAATTTTCTAGTCCTTAATTTATATTAATTCTTAATCAACATGCTCATATACCTGTTTTCATAAAGTCAGAGTGGCTCAGGTCAGAAGGCACCTCTGGAAGACATTCTAGTCCAACACACTGCTCAGATCAGACTAAACTACATAGCAGGCCTATCACACCTCTGTTCATCTGCTCTGATTTTACCACTCATTAAAAAGAACAAACCAAAATTTTACATATCCTGACTTGTGTCCACTGCCCCTCGTCCCACAACCATGAGAAAAGCACATGGCTCTACCTTTCCTGTATCTTCTAATGAGGCATTTCTTGACCACAAATAAGGTCTCCTCCAAGCCTTCTCTCCTCCAGGCTGACCATACATAGCCCTCTCAGTCTCTCCTTGAACCTCCTGTGATCCAGTCTCTGATCAGCTTGGTAGCCTTTTGCTGGATGCATTCCAGCACATCCATGTCTTTCTCATCGTGAGGAGCCCAGAACCAGGCACATCACTTCAGATGTGTCTCACCAGTGCTGAGCAGGAGGGAAGGATTGCCTGTACTCCAGCAGCCTCAGGAGGCTGTTAGCCATTATTGTTGTGAAGATGCCCTGCTGGCTCAAGCTCCACCAGGACTGCCAGGTTCTGCAAAGCCATTGTTCATCTACCTGGCCCCAGCCTGTACTACTGCATGAGGCTGCTGGTCCTCCCCAGGGCCAAGACCTTCCATCTCCCATTGTTAATCTTCATGAAGTTCCTGTCAGTCTATTTCTTCAAACTGTCCAGGACCCTTCAAGCACAGCCCTGCTCTCCAGTGCACTAAAGACATTAAACTGACCACCATCAGGACTTTGCACCCCTGATCACAGCCTTGCATCTGGGAGTTCAGCCAACTTTGCACTCATCACCTATTTGCAGAGTTCATATATCCCCAGTTCAGAGAAAAGTAAACTACGAAAGACTGTAACAGGCCTACGAGAGCCAAGATATGGGACACACGCTACTTGGTTCACCTCATATTACAGAAAGCACTAAGATTCATCAGGTATGATTTTTCCTTTCCATACCCATGTTGGCTGCTCCCACCAACCCCTTTCTTGCCTTTCATGTGTTTGGAAACTGTTTCTATAATGGTCTGTAGTTCCCTGTATCCTTTTTCTAATCCATTATAAGAACTGATGTGACACTGTCTTTTCCCAGTCCTGCGAAGCTTCCCACTAGTGCCATGAACTTTTGAAGATAAGAGAAAGCTGCCTCACAATATCTGCCTACCCTTGGTTGCATTCCAACTGGTCCCACAGACTCGTGAATGTCCAAGTGGTTAAGTGATCCCTCTGTCCACATCTCCTCAGGTACAGTCTTGCTCTCAAAGACCCTGAAAGGTTTGGTGATAAGTCCTTATCTCTGAAAACTGAAGCAAAGAAGGCATCAAGTACATCCTCTTTCCTTTGTCCCTAGGTGCCTAATCTCACTAAACAATAGGTTTACACTCTCCTTAGCCTCCTTCTTGTTGCCAGTGTACCTATGGAGGAAAGCTGTCCTGTTGTACTCCAGGTCCTTTTCTAGCTTGAATTTCAGATGAGCTTTGGCTTTCCTGACTCCATCCCTATTAGGAGCAGGCTGGGTCTCTATATCCTTCAAAGTGGCCTGTCCCTTCTGTCTCTGTGAACTCTTTTGGTGCACAGATTCTGTTCATCCATAATGCTATTCTGCCATACCTGTTTAACTCTTTGCAAGGCAACAGTCCATCCCTGTGCTTCAAGAAGCTGACCTTGATCAACCAGCTCTCTTGAACCCCTTTGCCCTTCAGGGTACCTCCCAATGGGATCCTGCAAAGCACGTCCCTGAAAGGTCAAAAGCTGCTCTTCAAAATTCAAGTCTGTAATTCTGCTGTTAGCCTGGGGACTCTTCTCAGGATCTCAAACTCAAGGCTCATGATCATTTCAGCTGATGCTACCCTTAATCATACTCAAACAGCTCTTCCTTGTTAATGAAGGTAGCATCTCTTGGAGTCTCTGACTGAGGCTTTCGCCAACTGCATAAAGAGGACTTCATCTGTTTCCTGCTCTTGATAGACTGTAGCAGACAGTCACAGCACAATCACCTTTGCTGATTTAGTCCCTGATCCTTACCCAAGCTACATACACTGTTTTGCAGCTTTGCTTCTTTCACACTCCTTAATCAAAGTCTTCGTATAAATTCCACATGAATATTACATGAATATAATTTTATATAAATATAAATTATATATGCAAAATAAATTGTGTACTTGTGAGTAACATGAATTTCATACAATGTAAGTACATTTGCATAGTAATTTTAAGGCATTTTTTTTCATACTAGGTCAGCTGGTTGGGTTGCAAAATTTATTTAGTCTAGAGGGAATCATCAGAGTTTTTTATCTAAGATGTTCATTATACACTTTTTCCATGTTTTCTTTAAGCCATTGCACAAATATCTCCTTGTTGAATAGGCTGTATTTGCTTGATACAGCAGTTGTCTTCATGCAGTCATCTGCTCCAAGGTGACCAATATTTCTCACTTGGTGGTAACCTCCTCCTCCTTAAACACTTCATGAATTCCAGTGGAGAATGTTTTCCAGCAATGTGCAATCAACATACTTAAAACTATGTACCTGACTGAATCCTCCAAAGAAGCTGCTTACATGGTTCTCCACTTACACATAAATGCGAATATCCATTGTCTTACTCCTTAGATGAACAGACTCTCTCTTCCAGAAAAGATCCAATACAAAGGCATCAGCAGGACCATGCCAGGAAAACCTTGGGGCTGACAAGGTGGAAATTAAGATTATATTTATCACAAATTTCAAAACATAAACTGCTGTTTATAGCTTACAAGTGACATGACCTAACAACTCCCTGTGTCTGCCTCTCCTCTTGTTTTTATGCCACTCGTCCTTTCAGCTTCTTCACTCTCTTGTGCTGCTGGCTGTGATGCTTGTCAGACTTGAGTCAAGTCAATTCACTAGGCCAGATAAATCCAGAAAAACAACAACATTTTCTCAGGGATAATGAGTTGTATCAGCTCTCCGTGAGCTCTGATGAGTAAAGCTAGCTGAGGAAGCTAGCTGAAATATGAAGGCAAGGGAGGAGAGGGAGTAAAGATGAGTAGAATAATCCCTTTACTCAACAGTAAGGTATTAGGCTGGCTCACTGTGACCTATGAAGCTGCAGCCTAATTGGAAACTTATACTGGCTTAATATCTACCTTCAGCTGAGTCTAATTGGAAAGCAGAGCTCTTACTGCCAGTCTGGAGGAAAGTGATAAGAGACCACCTACACAGCCTGGAGCCAAGGCAACCCGCTCCCATGCATTGTAACCAACAGACACAGGAAGCTGTCTCTACTGCTGGTACAAGGGATACTTACTAATGTCACTGCAAATGTCACTCAGCTGCATATTTTCTTTATTTCTTTCAAGAAAGTTCACAAGTTGGGAGATTTCAAAGCCAGCCATAAGCCTGGCATACACAATGGAGAAGTTGATAGAAGGTAAAGGCTATGTTAGCAGATGTCAGCTATACCAAAAAGGAAAAATTAATGGCAACAGCTTTTTCTGTTTGTATTCCATGTGTTTACTGATCCTCATTCATGGGAATAAGTTAAGAGAACATAAATGCACAAGAAAGATGCTTATTTCACACTGTTGACTTTCTCTAAAAGAGTACAATATGTCTGGTTCATGTTTATACAAGGCGAAGCTAAAAATAGTTTGATCCCAAACAGACTAAATAGCTGTCAAATCCTCAGAATTGTTCTTTAAAAACACAGAACACAAGGAAGTTTGGGAGTTTTGCTAACTCAGCAACAGGTGGAGAGCTGGGTCATCTCTCCCACCTCAGGAACACAAGATTAATTGGAGTACCTTGGGATAGTCCAGCACTGTACACTGTAAGAGTACCTTTAAGTTCCACTTTTTTTTTTTTCCCTGAAGCTGTGATTATACTGCACAATAGATTGGGAGCTTTAAAAGCTGTTTCCTCTGAAACAAATAAGAATCAAATGCTTATTTTCTTCAAGAAATAAGAAGCAAAATCACCACACAAAAAAAAAAAAATCCCACCCTTGAGCTTTTATTAGGTCAGAGTATTACTCAATTATAGCTCTCCAGCCTAGAAGGGTCTGGATAGAAGTAGGGTTCTGATAGAAGACACGTGTTTTTCCAAGTCTGCTGAGGTGATGAGGTGATGGGAAAAATATGCTTTTTTTCTCTGCAAGATAGACAGGATGTAAATTGCCAAACAAATTAAAAATGTATGATCTAATTTAAGTTTTCTTGCTTGCTGATTTTGACTACAGCTTAAATCTGATAAAAGTCTACCCCTCTTTGGACAGAAGCAACATGTTTTGGAATGAAATAATGTATTGCATTTTAAAAGTAGTATTTTTCCAGTGGGTCATGTCCTTAATGGACTTAATTTCTTAGTAATTATAAGTATTCTAAAATTCTTAGTATTCTAAAATTTACTCTAAAACATACTTAAATAAGGTGACTCTTTCAAGCCCAGGAGGAGATGAGACAAAAAATAAAAAAGACATCTTTGAATGTTGCTCTGTGTGTGGAAGCAACATTACACATGCTAATGATTAAACAAGATTCAGAAACAAACACAAACATCACATACAAGGCAAAGCAAAGCAACACAGCTGGATCTGTTCCTGTACCTGACACAAACCTGCTCCTTCCCTAATAAGCACCACCTGAGCAATTGCCTCTTCACAGCCTACATGCTCAGAAATGAGATTTTTGTAACCCTCACAAGACACATTTTTCTTTTCAAAGTGTTTCTATGTAGCAAGGAGGGAAAGAGAAAAAATAATCCCAGCAAAGAGGCTCGGGTGTGGGGGAGAGTGACAGAGAAGAAAATAAAAAAAAAGGAAAAAGAGATTGAACAAACCTTACTAAGTGCTCAAAAAAACAAATTGAACAAGTATCTATGGTAAGTAATGATAGAAATGCACAAATTAAATATTTTGCAGTTTTCTGAGTAATTGTTTCATTTGTTCAGTACAACCTAAGGAAAGTTTGAACTTTCTCTGTTGACTCAAAATCTGTTCTGTAAAATAATAATTTTATTAATACTGCAGTTGTAGTCACTATTAACAAACATCAATGACTACTGCATCAGCACGGACCTGCAGCAAAAGCACAAGGGAACATAAATTACATACTGAGCAGTAAAAGGGTTGGAGCTCAGAAATCAATATTTAAACAGACAGGAAAACTTCAGGCACTGTACATGGAAAACATTAAGTATAGCATCACTTCCCTATGTTGTTTGGTTTTGG
>WBNO01014350.1:6860-52632 GCA_013400575.1 Peucedramus taeniatus | reverse complement strand
TTTTTTTTTTACTATTATTTGGCTTACTGAATTTTATCTCATCTTACTTACAGGTTATTGGTTTTTTTTATAGGCATTGCTTCTTCTGTTGTTGGGATTGTCATTGCTCAGGTTATAGATTTGTAGATAATTCAGATATTAGTTTACAGTTGCATAACAGATCCTGTACTAAATTGGGAATGCTCTTACTCAGCAGTGAATTCAAAGTATCTTACAGCTTCTCTTCCATGAAGAGGCTTCGTATCTGCTGTGACCAAAGTCAGAAGTTAGCCCAGGGAAGGGGAGGTACCCATGCACAAAGGTTACCACAGTACCCTGGCCACAGAAATACATGGCATTTCTTTCTGAAGTTTACTGCTTCAGAAGTAATAATCTGCATTAGCAACAACTCTACATTACTCATTCTGTCACAGGGCTTTTTTCCTCTTGTCTGAATACCAGCCTTTTTCATACATCAAGTCCTTCACTTTCCTCCCCAAATAGTTCCTATATGCTGTTTTTACTTATCCTCTTCCAAATAGTAAAATCATTTTACTTTTTTCCCCTACTTCTAATCTGGCTTCTTCTCCATCTCCTACATCTCAAGATGTGGTTATATTACTGCTAAAAATTGCACACAGGTGAGGGGGAGCGTAATGCAGAGGAATGAGGTTTCCAGTCAGGGCAACCGACAGAAATTTTAAAGCTAAAGAATAGGAGCAGACATAAACAGGGAAGGATGCCACCTATACTTAGAGCAAACTGAAGCAGCCATGCAAACATGAAATAACTTCACACACACTAGTTGTCTGCTTTGATCTTTTCTACAAAAAAAGGAGGGTCCAGCCAAAGGGTGCCAAACAGACGGTTCAAGGTTACCAGATGTGCTGACCCTATGCCTTCCTCTGTAAGCAGAAGCACACAAACTCTGCCCATGCTCTGAACTAAATGAAGCCACATGCAAAGCAGCAGCACTTCAACTTGGGTCTGACCCTCCACTGCACTCCAAAATAGCCCAGAAAATTTGAAGGCAAGGCAACTGCTATCTTCAGGAGAAAAAAACAAATACATAATACACACACACGAGCAGGCTGAGAGTGAAAATGATTGTAGGACAATGGTACAACAGGCAGACACAGTACCCAAAAGTAGGGCTGGCTTGTTCCTCTCCATGCAGGTAAGCTGTGAGAAACCAAATAAGCACTTCTTGCTGTGCTTTGGACTTCTAGCTTTGCACATTCTGAATGCCTCTAAATGCTTCAAATAATCTATAGCACCTTCCAGGCTACCAAGGTGCTATTCAGCACTGTTTTCCCTTCAATTCTGAAAGGCCAGCACAGCACCATTTTGCTTTTTGTTCACCCTTCACAATGCTACCAAAACAGCAGTAAAGCCTCTTACTGACATTCACAAATACCAAAGCAGCAGTTGACTTTATACAAGCAATGCAACACTTCCACTCACAGCCCAGGCTTCTGACCAAGAGTGGCAAGAGTTGACCAGAACTGGTCATTTCTCCCTGCTCACAGTGCTGACCAATCCCATTTGAACTCCTTGAGATACAGACACCAGAAGCTAGAAAGCTGCAGCACTCAACAGAGGGCTGAGTAACAAGCAGGAAGACTGCTATGAATGCTCTGATTGCAAAGGTGGATTTGTCAAGATTGTCCTACTACTTTGAAACTCTATCTATAACAAACAGATTTCTCCCCTTGTTTTTATTCAGTAGTCCAGATTCAGAGCAACATCCTAATATACTTCAAATATTGAACTAGGAAAAAAAGAAAAAGGAAAAAGAAGGAGCAGTTTCTCAGAAGGCTGCATTTTATACCCTGGATGGAAGGGGTAAGGCTGAATAAAATAGTATTTTATCTTACAAGAGGAAAAGAAAAAGCAAAATCAACCAAATCAGTGTAGATATGTGGGGATAGTAGCTGGCCTTGAAGGTGAAATAATTTTGTGTAAATTCAGCAAGAAATCTGTGTCAATGAATGAAAACCCAACACATTTGTGACTCCTATGGCAAAGTTATTACTATTACTACAAAAACTCTACTTCTATTAATATCATGCCTACATTTTTTGATGAAAAAATGGCTTATCTAAATGTACAAAAGCACTGATACACTTTTTTATATCTATAAATCCTTCCCTGTGCCCCTCCACTGTTCACTTCATACCAAGTGTATTTGAGAACAACAGGGAATCATTGGAATTGGTCAATAGATGGATAGTGCACTGTACTGAATGAGCCAAATAGGATCAGGATGTTTACACGTGTTCTTTAGGCAGACATTAATTGCACTGGACTAACACAGTAGGTTTCTTTCTGTTAAAGATGCTAACTGACAAAAAAAGCAAGCACAAAGCTTACTGAACAAGGAAGGCAGGAAAATACGTTTTTCTGATCAAGGAAGTACTTCAAATAAATTGAGCTCCTCAGTGCATTGACAAGTTAAATAGGAAATAAATATCAGTCAACTTTTGGGGTGAAGGAGAATATGAAGACTTAAGCATCCAAGGAAAAAGAATAAAGCCACCTTAAATAAAGCATATATATCCTATCACATAAAGAAATGTAAAAGGGAGAAAGACAATCAGAATTTCTCAGCAGCCCCAAACACAGACCCAAGATTTTGCATTTATTTTATAATGTATTAACCCAGCTAAGCTTTCACTTATCAAATTTTAAAACCGCTATATTCCTGGATTGCATTTGCCAATCTATGAACTAGTCAACAAATTCCCTTGCTCACAGTTTCTCTGATCTTTACACCAACAGTGCAAGTCACAGAGCATTGAAAATTCAGTTCTCAGCTGTTCAGTGCACTAGTAAACTTTGTTTGCCTGTCTATTAAAATGAAGGGATCCAGAAAGAGACCCTGCTGTAGCACAAAACAGCAAGCTGCCACATCCTGTGTGGAGCAGCAGAGCCCAGCAACCCAGGACATGGTGAGGGTTCTCCTGCTGCTGAGCTCTCAATCCTATCCATGCCTCAAGAAATACATTTTTTTTCACTAGACACTGCGTCAGGGTTGGCTTTCATCTGACTATACCCTTAGACATCCACATAATTTAAATTTATTCATGGGCTGGTGGATTCATTTTTATAGGAGAAAAATTCACGTTAAAGTGAAGTAAAAGGCCAGAAGTCTCATCTATATGACATTTACATTACAGCTTTCCTTCCTGAGCTACATCCATATGAAATCTATATTAAAACACAAATTTCATGACCTTTTGTCTCCTCTCTCTCAGTTATACATTTCATAAACGCTTACATTGGTCCTGTTCTGAAATTCATTTTGCGTCATGCAGGTGACACAAAAGTTATTTCCTTTCTGTACAAGGCAGAACTTAAATAGAGCACAACTGACCTTTCAGATCACAACAAATACTCAGCACTATTTGTACAGGAACATTTAAGTTTCACACAAATCTAAGGACATAATTTTCATATTTCTTTCAGGTGCCCTAGAGGTTTACACAAGCCCTGCACCCACTCAAGCCACCAACTAACGTGGTCCTCATAAGCTGCATGTGCACAGCAAATCTTTTTACAGACGCACAGTGAACTAGCTGGATTAACGAATTGACCCATGCTGCATACTTTCTTTTATTTCCAATACACACAAGTACACAACCACGTGTATATCAAAACAACTGGGAGAAGGCAGAAACATGAGAATGCCTCTGAGTATGACACCATGTGGTAATGAGCAGTCAGATGTTCTACCTAAAAATGATAAAAAAGAAATCACCATGAAAGTACAGCCTAAGATTTTTTGCCAAAACATTTCCTCCCATCTCCAATACCTTTCACCATATACACTCTCCCTTCTGAAATAGCTGTGTAGGCTTCCCCCACAATACCAGCCTAAACGAGTATGTGTTAATGTTTTACTTTTCAGGATTGTTTTGTTTCTTTTCCTTTTTTCAGAGTAGTGAAGTTAGCTTTATTCTTCAATGGGGAGGCATAAAAGGTTATGTACAATTTCTGTAAAGTGAAAAATTTATTTCTGCAATACTCTCCATTGTAACAGACTTGGCATTTGCAAAACTCTATGATACTAAGTACACCTTTAAAGACTTAATCTTCTTTTTTTTTCAGTCATGCTAGATGACAAGTGCAACTAAGACTTTCTTCACTGCTGTTAATTTAGTTTACTCAGACTTCTATAAAATCAGTTTTAAAAAATTAGCACACATCCAATCCAAGTACATTATCCATCTGAGACATCAGAAATAAGATGTCCATCTCAGCTCATCAGTGTTGTCCACTATAATTTAGACATTCTTCAAAATGCATCTGTAACCAGGAGGGTAAGAGCCCTTACATTAAAAAAGTCCTTCATTAAGTGGCTCCCATAACACAGCCCATTACAAGCTCTCATGCCCTGACCTTGCATAGCCTCAGAGTAATGTTGCTTTTATCAGGCAAAGGAAACAGGGTAAATAAACCATCTTCTCTATCTAGGGGTAAAACCATTAGTAAATGTATTGTTAATACAGATAAAATCCCCCTTTGCACATCTCCAGTGGTATAAGAAAGCACAATTATTTACTGTCTACCGCAAAATTAAGTTATGCACACACAATGAATAATCCCCTAAAATAACTGGAAAATATCCATAGACAAAATTGGATTTCTGCTTAAAACCATTCTCCAATTTCTATCTTGTATAGCATAATGTATAAAAATAGAACACATGAAAACATAATACATGCTCTAAAGGGTTTGTTTGAACATCTAAGAAGATGTCATTCTTTAGATGGAACAAGACCAAGGTAAATATATGGACTTCATTTTTTGTCACCATGTCTACAAAAATACAACACTTGTTTATTAGCCCTGCCTCCCACAAAGTGCAAATGTACAGTTTCAGAATTATTTCCACTTATGGAATATTTCAGTAGTCTTGGACTATTTGACCTAGAATGATGGTCAAGAGAAAAGTCTGTGTTTTACTTAAGAGGTATTTTTAAAAAATTGAATGGGTGAGAGGAGACCATTAGTACTCAGCTTTGCACATTTCCTGTACATAAGACCAACATGTTTAAAAGAGAAGTCATTTGCAAGTCCAAAAAAAAGAAGAGCTGCATTTCTCCATGTTCCATAACAAAACCTGACACTCTGCTTTAGCCCACAGCAGATACTAGAGGCCTTCAAGGAGCCTATGCACAGCAAGACAAGACTGACAGGGCAAAACCATAGACTACTTGAGAATATTATAAATAAAGACTATTTCTAGTTGAGAACATTCCTAAATGCCAAACAGCTAGAAAGTAGGAGAGCAGTCAGGGCATAGATCAGCACTTTTTTGTTACAATTTCTTGCCTAGGCAACTGCTAATGGCTACACTCAAAATCAGCAGATCTTTAGCTTGATCTAGCACAGTCGCTTTTATGTGCTCTCAGGAAAGCTAATATTGGAAATTAGGTGTTTTCTCAGGTCTTAATAAATAATCCATAGGTTTTATCATGTACACCGCAGTTCGACAGTTTACAAGTTGGTATTTTAATCTGTACCCAAGCACCTGCTTTAGGTGTTCACTTTATTTTGAAATTAATCATTATGTACTGCATTTATTTTTCCCATAACAGAAGATAAGTGGCTTTTGCCTCTGCTCACAGCTTGAGAAATACAATGTAGGTCAGTAAAAAAAAAAAAATCTGAAGTTGTATTAATTACTCAGAGGTAATTACACTTGCTTCACCAATAACATTTACTATTGCTACACTGGTGTGTTTTCCATTAGAAGTTTTCATATTTTCATACCACTCTGAAACACTTGCCATTAGCTCTGAAATTTCCCATGATTCATCATCACTCTCCAAAGTACAACACTGATTTCAACTACCACCCCCCTTGAATCAAAAATAAAACATTGGCACTTGTCAATTTAGCACTTGCCATAACATTAGCAATTGTCAGTTTCCCCCCTTTTACTATTTTTACACATCCTATTCCCTCTTGCATACTTTATTTTGGGGAGTTTTGTTGTTTGGGTTTTTTTTAATAAGTCTTTCTGAAGGTATTGAAGACTGAAAATTGTCATTTGAAAATTGAGTATAATCCTCTATAACTGCAATGAATTCTCTGTGAAGTTAGAGCCCTGAAAGCTGCATACTCACTCATGTAAGGGTATTATCTTGTTATTACAGTGGTAAAACAATGCTCCTCCCGAGACAAATCTATACCTGGAGGCCCACTTTATTGTATTCCAAAGAGGTGTAAAAGACAAGGGCTCCAAACACTACAAAAACGTGTCCATGTAGAGGAGGTGTCGATTGGAGGTTTGTGCCTTACTGAAGGACTACAGAGCCTGAGAGGAAGAGATGGAAAGAAAACAGCCCCTACTCTAGGACTTCAGCTTCTTTGCTGCTCAGTTTTTCTGGGTACTCCTTCCCTTCTCTGTTGCCTGTCACTGACAGAACAGGAAAAAGTGCTCTCTAAGAGATTCCTAGCTTCTTCTACAGGTTATACAACACAGCATTTTTCCAAGTGAAACCTGCAGTAGTTTAATACAATCTATACTTTCATAACCACATCTCATTTTACTTGGTTAACTTCTTCATGAGCAGTAGTCAGGGTCACCAATGTTAAACACTGCACAGCAGATGACTGAACACAGTTGTTTCCCTTCTGCTTTTGCCAGAACCTCTTATTGTTCCATTTCCTGCAGATCCACCAGAAGTATTCGTCACTCTTTCTGGAACCATGTTACCTTTTCAGACTTAATTTCAAATCATGCTATTTCAAACACAAATGAACTTGGAATATTTATGTATGGCATGCATCTTCAGAATCTGAAGACTCTGAACTTTTTAAGGGGAAGCTCATCAGATCAGAACAGATTTGAGGCTTAGTTTTAGTCCACATCTCAGTCACCAAACATCAAGCTTGATACAAGAAGTCTAGCATTCTAACCAAGGGAAGAAAAAAAGAATACCAGAGCTTCTTCTGTATCTCTTTTGGTTTATCTCTGAAAAATTCATTTATTCTGATAGATTTTATTGAACAGCCACAATTTCTCATGCAGATGCAAAAAAAAAAAAAACTTCCTCTGAAAGAATCCATGTGCTACACTCAGAGAAAAATGAGTCTATAGCAGAACTGAAAAGAAATCACATGCCAGAGAGTACTGTGTCATTTAACTCTGAGAACTGCCTAAGGATGACAGGCATGTTATTTGGAATAAGCAAGAAGCTATCTTGTCATTTAGATTCATTCAAAATACAGTTCCTCAAATTGCTCTTCTTCCTGTACAAGGTGTGCCAAAGGTCTAAGAATAACAACTTTTCTCAAAATGGTGTTTCCATCCCAATTAAGACACCTCCAACCTTTATAAAAAATATGTACATTCTGAAAAATGCAAACCGAATAGTAAATAATTTTGGCCTTACTATGGGAGATATTGTTTTGAACTTTTTTTAAGACCATACAAATGTTGAGGTTTTTTAATTTATTCTTCCTTATGCAAAACTGAAGCACCAAGAAGTTCATTAAATAAAGTGTGGGTCTTGCTTAATTAACCTATTTTGCAAGTTATTGGGCATGGTAATACCTGCTCATATCAGTGACTCCAAACCAGGGGAAACCCACTAGGTAGCAGTTAAGAAGTAAAATTATATAGATCAACCACCACTAATAATTCACAACAGTACAAAAAATTCAGGGGAATGAATGGTGCAGAGGTGAGGTTACTTCTGTGTGGCAACATTTCTCACTCTTTCTCCACACATACCTCACTTCACAAAACCTTTTAGATACAAATAAAATAGCCATGACCTTTCTTCCTCCTCTGCATGATTAATTACTTAATGTATTATTAATTGGAAAATGTAGCTGAATTTCAAATGCTTTCATTCTCTCAGCATATCATGCTGTCTGGGAAGCGCCGATTAAGCTGTTCATCAAAGGTGAGCAGGCAAGGTCATGTAGGCTGTGCCTCTTCAGTTATTCATTACCTGTCCTAAATAGTAATTAACAACAGCAATATTTCCATAAATCAAGCTTTTCTGATTACCTTCAGATGATAGGAGGCTGTGAGGGGGAGGGGAAAGAAGGAATCAGTGTATGGGGTTTTTGCATGTATCCCTTTTTTCATCATTTCTTCTAGTGCCTACCTGAATAATTGAATCAATACACTGGCTGTCATATAAAACAGAGAATTTTTCTTCAAGTAAACAGGAATTCCACACAGAATAAAGGGGAAACTACGGCTTCCTTTCTCCCTTCCCTATGCCTCACCCCAGCTTCAAAGGGGTAGTTGGTCTAAGAAGGCTTCTCAATTACCAAGTTTGTTATATTTATTACTTTTGTTCCTTTATATGATCTCCATTACCAAGGTTAAAGTGGGGATCTCACACCATGCCTTGAGGTCATATTCAGTGAGGCTCCAGGTTTATAAAGAAACTTATCCTTCAGTATCTGTGAGGTTTCTCACCTTGAGGCATTTCAGGTGGCAAATAGTGAGGCTCTTGAGCGCTGACATGCACCCAGTCAAAATCATCGTACAGGTCTTGGTGGTAGTCACAGGGCCCAGGACCATCATCAAACGTGCATCCTCCTAGAAAAGAAATTTGTGATTAGTTTATTTAAAAGCAAAGACCTTCCAAGAGTCAAGCAGAGGTGTTTCTCTGGGGCCCACCACAACTGCAGTGCCCACGCAGCCTTGTACCACAGTTCATAGGCCTGCATTTACAAAGCTAAAACCTGCAAACAACTCACCCATCAGTGTTCCCCTCTCTTTGGTAAAAACATCACTACACCACACAACCAATTTCCCCCAAGAGCACTTTCTGTCAGAGCAAATCATAGCCTGAAGTCACCAATTCAAGTGAAACCTATCTCAGAGTCTGTGTGACAAAAAGCAACATACTATCTAAACCACAGGGGAAACTAATACACCAAGATCAAAGATGAAAATCAAAAACTCTGAAAGCATAAGCAGTCCAAACACTGACAACAAGGATAAATATTGTGCCCAACACAGTCAGAAAAAATAATTAAAATTACTTAGAAAATAATTGCTGCAGAATGAATTGGGTAATCTTGATTTACTAAATCAATCTAGCATAACATAGCAAGGCATTTTTTCAGTCACACAAACAACAGATATGAAAACCTTATAACAAAAGTTGTGAGAAGTGACAGAGAGAAAGAAGAATGGAAGGAATGTAAATGATGGGAGGAAAAAAAGGACAGAATTCCCATGTAGCACAGTAATGTCTGCCCTGTCTCATTCAGTAAGTTTTTTATTCCATTCTTAACTCAAGGCCATTAAGTAGGCTGGGAAAAGAGAGAAGAAAGCATGACAATCACAGAAAAAGATCAAGGTTTGAGAAGGAAGAAACAAAGGAATCAAAAGAGCCTGGTCAAAGAAAAAGCAGAGTATAAAGGCAAGAAAATACAGATGTCATGCATACAATTCTGCAGCAGCTGTTATCTCCATGCATGGCACACAGCCTTAGAGTTTGCTGCTCCTACTCAAAAACAAAAGGCAATAGCAGGAGAGAGTGAAAGAGAAAACAGTGCATTCATCATTACTTTGGTGATATTTTTTAATCTAGAAAAGTTATATAAGAATTAGACTACTGACAATTTTTGAAAGTCAGGGGAGATATTTCTTACATCGTCTTCTCCCTGTCCTCAGCTATTCAGGCACATCAATCCCAATAACAATGCTCATCACAACAAAAGTTCCTTTGGCTGAGACACTTCTAGAATAATGGGTATTTGTATTGACTTTGTTGTTTGTCTTTTTAAATACAAAATACGGGACAAGTACTTCAAGAACAAACAAAAACCCCTTATTACAGTAGATTCCAGTGTTGCCCTATGATGAGTCACCACCACTGCACAAACAGCCAACACCCTTCCAGGCCTGCCAGGGTCTCACCAGCTCACACTGCACCCAGGAGGTGAATGGGCTGGAGGTGGAAAAGGGGAGATTGAGGACCATCAAGAGCTACAGCCTGTGCTCATTCCTGCCCTCTGTGCAAGACATACATAGTGTGGAACTCAGAAAGGCCAGAGAAAAAGGAAAGGAAGAAAAAGGAAAGGAAAGGAATATGTCACCAAATTGAGAATGAAAATGTTTTTAACTGACCCAAAACAGCATATGCATGTATCACATAACAGAGTTTGCACAAACAGAGTTCACATCTACAGAAGAGAAAGTTCCTTTTACTAAATTCCATAAGCAAATATGCACTGTGTCCCACACCAAGAGATCATGTTGCATCTTCACTTAGGGATAACTCAAATAGTTCCCACAAATCTGTAAAAGTATTTGTTATTTTGAATGAATGACAAAACCAAATTTTAGATAATCCTACATCATCAAAACCCATTATCAGAGGTACGTTACCCAGGTACTTCCAGAACTACCTTTTAACCAATGTTTCAGCTGGCAAGAACAACACAAGGACAGAAAGAAAATTCTACATTGAAGCAAAATTTGTGCTAAATCCTTGTACCATAAACCCTTAAAACTTCATATGCATCTCTGTATTAACAACACTTCCTCAAACATCGCCCTGTGACAACATGAGCAGAGCATCAACAGCAGCAACAAAAGCACCACAACATTATATTCCCTGTATTAAGTTGGTTACTACATCAGTGTCACTGTCAAAGACTGCAATGCATGAGAAAAATATTTGTGTGTCAGAGAAATATTTATACTTTTCAATGCCCCAACTTCAGTGCCCTCTGTTACCAGTGAGGGACTTTTCTAATTAACATGTATGATAAAGCCAAAAGGAGTTAGAATATAAATCTTCCATTTTGATTTAACTTACACTTCTATGATCACTCTACAGCAAAAGAATGTACATTTCCTTCAACATTTTACTGATAAATGAATAGCAGTTTCCCTTAAAGGGAAGTTATCAGTCTGCTGTCCCAGCACCAAAATGACATATGGCTTTGAAGCACATGCCTGCAGGGCACCCATTACCCTTTTTAATGGTTTGAGTGCCCTCGGTATATAAATTTAAACTACCAATGAATCTTTTAGACTCATTTGGAAGATGAATGTCCTTAATTGCTTGTCTTTGTACCTACTATTAATTTTAGTTATCAGAGTTCTGATTAGCAATAACAACGTGCCTGTTAATACACAGCAAGCAATCCCAACCTCCTTGGGTGCACATCATGGCTGCACCCACAGAACAAGCAAATGTGCATTTATCATATGCACATGAGCAAAGTTTATCAGGACAGATTATCAATCCACTACAAAATCAACCCTGTAACAATTGCTTGAACCAATGGCTTCCTCTCATGAAGCACGCTGCCACCTTACCTCTTACCAACATACCGAGACATTTCAAGGCAAGTAAACAACCAATAGTGTAGTGTTTTATCTAGCACAACACAAGACAAGCCAAGTATTTCAAACCCTCTGCAGACTACTCCTTAAGACTTAAAACATGAGCAAATTCAGACCTCTCCTTCTCTAACAGTCAATTGCTTGCATGCTATTTCGATAACTCCAGGCAGTAAGAGACAAACCTAGTGCAACATGCTGTGTGGAAAACACAAGGAGAAGAGGTGGTGGGTGGGTGAAACCTGCAGTGATGTATTTTTTCCCAGCCATTTGTTCAAAACTGTCTATATTTAAAATCAAATCTTAAGTTGCTCAAACATAAAACCACATCTGACAAAAGTACACAGTAGGTCAGGACTTATTAGCACCCTAATTCAGCTACTGGGCCACTGTCCACAATAATGTAACAGCATTGCTCAGGGAAGATAGTGGATCAGCTTGATGAACATTCACTATCCTCCACTGAAGTTCAGCAGCTGAACTCAAGTACTCACTCATATTTGTTGACTAAAATTTTGTCAACAGTATGCTAATATCCTACAAATGACAAGTCATAATCTCCTACTAAGCCATTTGTAATTTCCTCCAAAACTCAATAAAACAGTACTGTCAACCACTGTCCCATAGGTTTCATAGGTATATGACTGCCACATTCCTTTAACTACTGCTGATGTATAACTTAAAATTTTTCTTCAATACCATCTTGCCATTGGAATTTGTCTATACCTACAGATACACACATCCTACCACAGTGATTTGTATGCCTCTGCTCCAGTCTCTGGGCTGGAAGCACAATGCTGACATTCAAATGCTTTTTGACCTTGCAGTACCTAATTCCACGTTTACCTTAGATTTCTAGTGTGCTTCTGAAAAAAAATGGCAGCAGCAATGATCGAGAGTAACACACCAGACCGGTCTGACCTCAGCAACCTGATGAGGGCCAAAGGACTGGGATGCAAGGCAGTCAGTACTATCTATCTCCTCCTTTCAAACCACACTGCTATGAGGACAGGGCCCAGAAGAGCTGGATGGGACAGCATCAACATGAGCTACCACACCTGCAGTAGTGGCAGCAGCCATCAAGTAACCCTCGCCAATCAAAGACAAAAAAAAGAAAAAAGCGCATAGTCCATCAGAAAAAAACACCCCACCAACAGCTGGAATAGAAAACTAAGAAGACAGAATTTTAAGTGACTATGATTATTTTGTCAAACTACTAATTGTATTTTGGATCAATTAAATTTGTTCAGTTGCTTGTGAAGTATTTGGGAAACATTTACATTTGACGGAAATCAAGCAAAACAACGATTCACTGTATCCATTATCTTTTCTCATAAGCTGCACCAGGTTATCAACTTCAGCTTAAACAGACCGAGAACTCACACACTCCCCTTCATCGTCCTTCTAAAAGATAAGTGATAAATCATACTAGCCTCAAAAAATTTCCTGCCTACATGTCCATTTTCATTTATGAAAGATAAAGAATCTTAAATGTTCATTATAAAGAGAAAGATTAATATCCCACAGTGAACTCTCAGAAAATAAATTAAAGCTCTGCTTAATAACAAGGTCATCAAGATTAACCTAAATTTAATCTCAAAATTAATCATAAAATCCCCAAAATTAACCAAAATTTAATGAAGATTTAATAAAGATCATTTAGTTAAGAATTTACACATCATCTGTTTTGGGTGCTTGACCCTGGCTCAACCCCATGTGCCCACCAAAGCTGCTCTATCAGTCACCTCCTCAGGGGAGAGAAAAATATTTTGAAGGACCTTTGGGTCACTCACCAATTACCATTGTGGGCAAACCACATTCAACTTAATTTATCACCAATCAAATTCAAGTAGTAATGAAAAGATATCAAATCTTAAAAAACCTTTTGTCACACAGAAATTTTTTTCCCTTAAATCTGTTAGACCAGAGACACTACCACTGTCTCTGACAGGCTCAGACAGGGTCCTTCTTGAAGCCTAGCATTGGCTCTGTCAGACACGGGAAGCTTCTGGCAGTTCTTCACAGAAGCCACCCTTGTCTTCACAGAACCCCCCAGCCATCAAAACTTTGCCACACAAACTCAAAATACCTATAAAAAGCTATTTTGAATTATTTATTTCTTTACATTTAAAGATAAATTACATATTTTTTTTTAATTATAATAATAATTCCTTAGCATCAACACTTGGTACTGACACTGCCCTGTGATTTTGATTTATCCTACCTTCTTTTATAACAACCCAGGAAAGAAGTGCTAAACAGATCTTTTCTCCACCTGGTTACAATATAAATAAGCTTAAGACTAGAAGAAGCACGTGTCAACAACTGCCACTGATAAATGGATGTGGACTCCCAGCTCATCAACTCAGGATAAAAAGAAAAACTGATTCTGAATTTAAATAACTGATGTTTATCTAACAATTCCTAAATTCTCACTGCACTCCCTAGAGATTATGTCACTTCTACTATTTAGAGTAGAAACATTCAGTTGCACAACAGCATTAAATTAAATTTAAGATACTCAGAACATTTATTATGAATAGCATTATAGGGATGGTGTAGTGGAGATCTATTGACTTCTAGATAAAAGATACTATTCCTTAATAGCATGTAAAAAGTCTGTATTTTAATATTTAGATTTTAGAAGTGTCCTTCATTGCTTAGTTCTATAACCTATCAACATGGCAAAGGATGTTTTTCAGCCTCAGAATGGCATGTGTAGAAAGACAGCTGAAAGCATCCAGCTTTACAGTTTAGTTCTGAGATCTGTTTTTGCATCTGACCACTTCTGATGTTATGCAAAACTCAAAACACATTAGTAACATCTTAAAGTTCCTGCTTCTCCATTTTAAGAAACTCATCCACTAGGACCAGGCAAATCACCAATACAGGAGGAAAAAAAAAAACAACAACCAAGAGCATGAGAGAAAAGTTGTACTAGAGGCACACAAGAACATTCTGTCAGCACAACTTCTCCTGTGCACAGCTGAGCTCCTGTGGGCTCAGTTACCAATGGCTTCTTTTGGAACTTCCATGTATGAGGGTGTCACAGTACGGATTAAATACTCTTTTCTCATTCAGCTCAAATGACTACTTGGAACAATCTGCTCCTTTTATTCAAGAGCATGCTTTTATTTTTCTCCACTATGTGCTGTAAAAGCATAAAGAATAGCTCTAAATCTACAAAAGTAGATAGCTCCATGACAAGAGCCCAGCACAAAATTATGTTGATTTGTGATGTCAGGTAAAAGTCCTGTGAATTTGTTTTTTCCTTCTCACACTGAGTGGTGAATTCAAAGATTGAAGACAAAGGTGCTATAGCAGATGTCTTTTCTGTCATATAAACCCAGGCACAAGTTCTGCTTTTAAAAATCCCCCACTTTCCACATTAATTTACCTGTTTATATTACAGTACACCTTGAAGCACAGGATGTTTTCATCTTCTAAAGGAACTACATAATTTCTGTTATGAGCATTTTAAGACACCTTGGCGGCAGAGCATTCAGACACCTGTTAAGACTATACTAAGAATTGATGTTAATGCAGTTTGAGAATAAATCTTAATGACTTATGTTAAAATGCTTATGTTAAGTATTACCTACTGAAATGTAACACTGAAACAACCTTAATTAACCTAGGGCATCTAAAAGGCAGATCAGCGGCACTATTTAGTGTTAAAAAAATAACCATGAAAAGAGCTGCATTTAAAAGAGAATTACAGATTCTCCACTACAGGGAGAAGTCATACTAAATACTAAGAATACTTATCTTTCTTAGAGTGTTATCTTATTTTGTAGCACTAAAATTCATTACACAAAATACCTGATTTCAG
Organism: Peucedramus taeniatus; assembly: GCA_013400575.1. NCBI lineage: Eukaryota > Metazoa > Chordata > Aves > Passeriformes > Fringillidae > Peucedramus > Peucedramus taeniatus. Next base: position 37,483 of record WBNO01014350.1, on the reverse strand, counting down.
GTAATAGCAATAAAAAGCAACTAAACTCAACTACCTGCAAATGTTTTGTTGTTTTGGTTTTTTTTTTTTTTTTTTCCTAGAGTTGTTCTTAATATCAGGAAGTTTTAATCACCCTCTTAACTTAGGAACTTCAATATGAAACTCCAAGTCTCAAGAATGTAAACATCAACAGCAAAATAGAAAATATGGCAAATTAGTCCTAAGTTAACATTATTATATTTTAGTTGTAAGACTTTCGTTGGTGGTGTTATAACAGTCAAATAATAAACATCTCTACAAATATAAATTTTTCTAACAAGGAAGTGGACAAACCTCTTCTATATCAGCATTTGCTATAAAAAACTGTGAAATTAAAACCAATCCCACCCTCCAAAAGTCATTATGTAGTGCCATAACCAAGGAGAAGAGTAGAGGACAAAATGCTAAAAAGCTCACAATCTAGTCTGATCTATGCATATTCCTTTTCATTGTCTGTCTTCCATATTCCTTATTAATAAATAGCTAATTTATTAATAGCTAATTTTAGAACGGAAGGATAGGAACTGGATAATTATTAGGTTCAAGTTATGGAGAAAGCATGAAGCCTCAGGTGGACATCTTTTCCTGTACTCTTTAGGGTAAGATATCAGTATTAATGCCAGCATTTATCCTCACCTCAAATATTGGAAGAGCATGAAGATTCACGATTAGATGTGATCTACCTGACCATGCCATTTATTACATTTCTTATATTAAATTAGCCTCTCTCACTCTCTATACTCAGCCTGAAAAAGGCTTGTAGATCTCCCAATTCAAAAAGCTGCATATTCACTGTCAAGAGGAATCTTTTCCATGGTTTACCAGCAGTGAACAGAATGGAAAAATGAAAGAGACAAAGGGGAGAAAAGAACAGTCTCTATTACACTATCTGTCTTTCAGTTTCCAAACTAAGCAAAACATAATCTAAACAAAAGTGTCTTTAAATTTCCTCTTGCTCTCCAGGGAAAAGGAATTCTTCTGTTCTTTACTGGAGAGATGACCACAGGTAGCTGTGAAAAGTCACAATCACTTAATGTCTTTTTCATCCTTCCTTGATATGGGCAAGGCAGCAGAGAGCAAACAGCCCTACATATGCAGATCACTTTATATAATTGAAGTTATCAAGACAATTTCCATTTCAATTCACAAGATATTTCTGAAACCATGAGGAGAATTAACAGTTTCATGAAACGATGTATAGATTTTCATCAATATATAAGTTAAAACATCCACAGAATGACAGAGCTATTTCACATTTCAGCTTATAGGTTGCAAGCTTCAGTATTCCTGCAGTACGCTGAGCAAAATTCTGACCAATTGCACTGGTGACAAGAAATTATAACATTATAATATTAAAAATTGGGGTATTGAAGGGTGGAATAATGCTCTTGAAATTAATAAATATTTCCATAATATTACCAATAGTAAAACACCAGCAAACAAGTTCTGTGACTTCAAGAACACAATTGAGAGTTCCAAAAATAAAGTATTCACATCAATGTTTTTAATGGATACATGGTCTTACAATGCTGCTTCTGAAAACAACACCTTTACCAAGACACTGCTAGTGCTTATCTATAGAAAATCTAATGTAGATATCACAGTCTCTGGCATTTCTCCTGAACATTCTTACAATATGCTGTTAAAAGGCAATGGATAAGAACCAGATTAAACTCAGGAGGAGTGCTAAATGAAGACAGCCCTAGAAACAGTACATTAAATCACAAAATTTTCTCCATTGAGTGCTAGGTTATTTTGTAACTTACTCTCCAAGGAAAAAAAAAAATGCTGAAACAAGGACTTGGAAGAAATAAGTTCAACTTCTATCTCTACTAATCATGCCAACAAGTCAACCAGAAAAACAGGCCTAACAACTACATATCACCAAATAAGCTGAGTTGGAAGGGACCCATCAGGATCATGGAGCTCAACCCCTGGCCCTGCACAGCACCATCCCCAAGAGTCACACCAGGAGCCTGAGAGCATTGTCCAAACACTTCCTGAACACTGACAGGCTGATGTTGTGACCACTGTCCTTGGTAGCCTGTTCCAGTGCCCAACCACCCTCTGGGTAAAGAACCTTTTCCTGATATCCAACCTAAATCCTCCCCTGACACAACTCCAGGCCATTCCCTTGGGTCATGTCACTGGTCACCACCGAGAAGAGATCAGTGTCTGCCCCTCCTCTTCCCCTCACAAGGATACTGAAGACCACAATGAAGTTTCTGCTCAGTCTCTCCTTCTCCAGGCTGAACAGACCAAGTCACCTCAGCCACTCCCCATATGGCTTCCCTTCAAGGCCCCCATCTTTATTGCCTCCTATGCACACTCTCTAATAATTTGATCTCTTTTTTTATATTGTAGCACCCAAAACTGCCCCCAGGACTCGAGGTGAGGCTGCCCCAGTGCAAAGCAAAACAGGACAATCCCCTCCCTTGCCTGGCTGGTGATGCTGTGCCTGATGCACCCCAGGACAGGGCTGGCCCTCCTGGCTGCCAGGGCACTGCTGACTCATATTCAACCTTCTGCCAGGCAGGACCCCCAGGACCCTTTGTATGGCACTGCTTTTTAGCATCTCATCCCACCCTATTAAAACTTTGACAATTTAGCCATAAAGTAGTGTGACAGGGGACAATAAAAGTTATATAAAGTTTGTTCTAGAACCTAGCTCTTTTACTATCAGTTATTACAACTTCATTCAACAGGTGAAAGCAAAAGCTTCCAGCTAGACAATAGAAGCAACTATTCAACAAAAAAAAAAGTCTCCTTTTTGAGCACAACAAATACTAGTTACAACAGCATCAGTGCAGAAGCCAGACAAATGAGTAAATGAGAGAAGAGTACATAAGTTATACAGACTGAAGTTTAAAAGAAGCTCAAGGAACAGATGAGTTACAGAGCTCAAAATGGATGTGGACAACATGAAAGCTGAGGACTTCCTAAGGAGAGGTGAGCATAAGACTGTGTATAAAATATTGTCATGGAAAAAGGAAGATCAAATTAAATGCAAGGAAATGGAAGAGTTCTGACATTGAAAATTACAGGAGCTGTTACAAAAGGTAATTTCTGAAGTCTCGGAAGGAGGTAAGTCCGAGAAGGTAGAGAGATGATGGAAGAGTTCGGTCATTGTATAAATCCAGTCTCAAGAGGATGACAAGATCCTCTTAGAAGAGATCTTTTGAGAAACAACATCAAGGTACATAAAGAATTAAGCTAGCAGTGAATCTATCACAAAACTTGGGCACATGAATAGGAGAGGCAATGAACAATACTGAGTTTAAAAATATACACACAGGCACTGCCAAACTAAAAGCCAAATCCTTGTGCATCAGAAGTGAAGATACTGCTCTAGTTTCTTATTTTGTAGTAAGAAAAGTGGTAGAAACTTTAATATGAGGCATATCTTTTCATGGAATCCATCATGATGAAAGGAAAGTTAGAAAGAACAACAGTGTAAATGTATTTTGAGAGCAGTGAAGGTTTCTATACCCACAGGAAACAGCCAAGCTTCCAAATTTAGTGAAAGATCCAATGAGATACAGATCAACAAATAACAAATTCAAGATATAACAGGCCCCAATCTACAAAATCAGAGAATAGTTGAGTGTGGAGGGGACTACTGCAGGCCATCTGATCCAACCCTTCTGCTCAAGTACAGACATCTAGGTAGAGACAGTTGCCCAAGACCACATCCAGACAATATCCCAATTTCCCTGAGCAACCTGTGCCAGTGCACAGTAATGCACACAGTTAAAAGAAAAAAACAACAAAAACAAACAAACAAACAAAACAAACCCCAAACAAAATCCAACAATAACAAGAAATTTTAAAAAAAGGTGTTTATAAGTGTTTCCTGGTGCTCAGTGGGACTTCCTCTGTTTGGAAGACAGTGTCAACAAGCTCACTGATGTCTAAGCAGACAGTATTTGCTGATGTCTCTCACAGATCTGGATATGGCTTCAAGTATGAGCTGTTCCATCACCTTCCCAGAATCAAGGTTAAATGGAGCAGCCTACTTGTTACTCTGTTCTCCTTGCATAATCTCCTATTAAAATGATCTCTTATCTTAAACTTTTCTCAGTGTCTTGGTTTGAAATTGCAACCTAAGTCACTCAGCAATGCTTCATACTTTCCCTAGTATCAAATTGAAGCTCTGCATTTCCTTACTGGCTTTCACACCTTTTATTCAATCACAAACACAAGCATAACACTGCCTACTGCAATGTTATGCTTAAAGATGGACTAAAGTACCACAGAAAATCTAAGATAAAAACCAGAATTATATGTAAACTTTTCATAATAGACAAGCTGAGCAAACACAAAGAAATAGAGATTTATCTTTTATCTTCTGTCTTCTACCTTTCCTCTTTAGACTTACAAATCTGAGTCTTCCTTTACAGGTGCCCTACAGAATCAAATGAATGTCAAATGGATGATTACTTTACACACTACTCTTTGCATTAGTTGTTATTTCATTCTTCAGCAAAGTAAGATTTATCAAAATACTTTCTAATTGAGAGGAAAATATTTTAGGTAGATTACATTGGGAGAGAGTAATCTGACAGCAAAGCTCTTTAACACACTCAGAGGAACATACACAGTGCTAACAACTTGTAGCCAAATCACTACTTGCTGTTGAACTGATTTAGAATATAAATTGCGCAGGTAAGCAAATAATGTATCTCCTCTCTCATCAGATTTGATCATCAGCAAGACCGCTGATGAACAGACAGCACAAATCATCACACCATTTTGGACAAAACTGACTGATATCCCATCAAACTTTGCTTTACTTCAGCAATTAAAAAAAAAACCTCTCAACAGAGAAATTGCAATAGTCGCATGAACTTCTAGCAAGAAATCACTATTTTAGGATAGAAATATTTACAATCAGAATAGCAGAAATACAACAATTTAACAAACAAATGTAATGTTATTTTATGGCTTCCCAGGGAATTGAGCTCAAGGACTTTAAACTTGTGTTTTTATCTGCAAATCTGCACTTGAGTTTCAATAAAACTAACTATTACAAGAATACTCAACTGTATTATAGTATTTTTCAAGCAGATACAAGTTGTATTTAATCTCTCCACTTCTTAAATGGAGAAGCATTCTCACTGGGTTGGCTTTTTAAAATAGTGTAAGCCTGAAGGTCAGATCTACTTTAGACTGTGCAGCGAAGTCGTAGCTTTTGAAGTCAATCATCTATGCATGTCCTGAAGGCACACTGCCCAAAGCACAGCAAGGAGAACAGAGAAACACTATTCTGACAATCTTACCACTTCAGCACACAAGTGAAAACATATCCCTTCATGGTACATATTGCACAGAAGCTAAGATGCAAGACAAACTGTGGCTGAAAACTGTCCTGGTAGACCCTGATAGACACTACCAGTACTAGTCAGAGCATAAATTTCCCACTCAATCTTCATATTTTAAGGCTGAATTAAATATTTTCAGGAAAACATGAGCTTGATGCTAAATAATAGCTAAAAGATAATTCAAGAGTTAAACCAGAAAATTTAGAAAAGAATACCGAACATTTCTTCACAAATTTATAAGCCACATCCAGAATTCTCGTGTGGTTCTAGTTTTCTATCCCTTAAGAGTTATAATAGAAATAATAAAGGCTTAGAGAATATTTAAAAGGAAAAAAGGAAAAGAAATTTCACACTTCGCTATTGGACTAACGTCTCTTTTTTCAAATTAGACAAGGCATTCACATATTCAACTAGAACTTGTACAAGTATTACATGCCCATGTTTTCACTATATCTTTTCAGTTGTCCTTTGGTAGTATATTCACAAGGGTGTATATGACAAAGCATCTTTTGGTATGCCATTACCTAAAACAGCATGCAATCTTCTAGGGAAAGGAAAGAAAGGCTGCAGCAGGATAAGCTGCTAAAAAGTATCATTTTTGAAATTCCTACTATATCTCATCTGAGAATGAAAACTTCATAGAGGGAGAAAATATTTGCAGAGCTTCACATTTGGGGTTTGTTTTGTTTTTTTAAAGCCATAAGAAAAAATGTGAACTGTTTCAGTGGACAATGTGTGTCCTAATGCTCGCATCACTTGTCACTATAAATAAATTCTTTTAGAAATAAAAAATTAAAACACTAGCCTCTCCACAAAAACTGTATTCTTCTCTGGTAATTTTTCTCTATTATAACTTAAGGTCAAAATTGGCTCCGCACTACCAAGTTATCATTTAAAGGTTAAAATACAGAACATAATGCAGAGCTAAACATTCAGAAGAAAATACTTCATAGAGAACAAAACCCAAGAAAAGTATGCAAAAATTTAATACAATATAAAAATCAATACTTAATAGCCAACACATTATCTGGATGCAATGAATGAAACAACAAGCATAATAAAAATTTTGCTGATTTTGAAATGAAACACTTCAGTACCAGAGGGACATAAGCAATTTGTAATAAAACAGCGCCAAAGTGTGACCAAAAGTTTTCTCCCTAATTTTTTGCCATATCACAATCCACCCTAAAACAGTATGAGACAATGGAAAAACAGTTATGTTTTCTTTACACCACAATTTGTTAAGAAAAAAGAAGTGACAGGTACTGAAAATTGAGAATGGCTGTTTTAAGTTCAAGTACAAACCCACATCACCCCCAAACATGGTGAGATTCTGTGCCCTCCTTGTATACACTTTGAAGGAACAAAGACAGACTCGAGGTCTTTTTGTTTGCATCTATCTCTGGAAGTCCTCATCTACAAATACATTTGCAAACCTTCTTTCTGTGGGGTTGATTCCATCATACCCCTCATCTAAAGTGGTCTCCGTCTGTCTAAACTGAACCTCAGCCTGCCTTTCTGACAATCTCAGAGAAGAGCAGCACAAGTTACAACCACCCTTTTACTCTTTCACTCCACACTTGATCTCAGGTCAGCACTTCTTTTTTCAAGTATCGCTGGTACCATCATTCAACATTGACACATTCCTTCAAGCCTCTTCATGTGTCCTGCTATACCCAGTTTTTAAAGGATAACTAAAAAGCTTCTCTGAAACACAGTCTCTTGCAGCTTTCATCTCCCCTTAACCCGATCACTTTGGCATCTCTTCTCTGCCCTTGACAAATGAGTCTTCTCCCACACTTATCTATTCACAGCACTGCTGAAAAGACTCTTTTTAAAGCCCATTACTTTGGCTGCATTCCACTTTCACTTCCTCTCTCTCCATTTTCAAAGAACAAACTTTATTTTTGTTACCTTTCACTGTTTATGCCCACTTATGGAAAGCCAGCCAATTCAACTCAACAGAACTCATGGCAGCAACTGGAAGAAACCTATTCCTCTGTTGCTGTTGTTGGATTTGCTTTCCTCTGGTTTAGACAGTTAAAACAACACAGAGTAGAGGGGAAGAGGGAATGAGGGATTAAATAAGCACACACAAAAAAAAAGAAGATTACAAGACTCCATTGCTAGAGTAAGAAATAAGACAGATGTGTTTAGAGGGAGATGAGAAAGCATGGAGGCTTAGGCAAGCAAACACTTTGGTTATCTATGCTTCCTCCTTTTAGTTGCCCATAGGTATCCAATGCAGGGAAGGGGAAATCTTACCATTACTCATCTAGGTTGCCAACCACATCTGTTTGTGGTCAGGATGATCAACCTGGCAAAGACACAAGTGTTGTGGGTAGCTAACAAAATTCAATTTTTCATATTTTTTAAAGATATTTTAGTTAAAGCTGCCCTGATACCATCTCTGAAGCTGAGAATGAAGTGCAAGTGCAGCTCAAAGCTGAGATCCAGACAGAGAGGCCAATAGCATTATTCTGCACCCTTGCACTGCTTGCATCTCATACCACCTACAGAGCAAGGAGAATTGAAAATTACTGACTTTGCCATTCTTTACTATCCAAAGAAAAGAGGGAGACATTGTCAGCACATTCTCTCTAGTGACTAGTGACCCACACACCCTTACACTTTTTTCTTGACCTTTATACAGACCAGTTATATGGAAAACACTCCTCATCTTCCAGCCCAAATTAGTATCAGCTAGAGTTAACTTGGTAGGCACCAACATGTCATTTCAGCTGCAAGCACCTAGAGACAGCCTTCATTTTTGTGATCCAGGAAGGAGAAATGCTGCAGGGGTTAGGGGAAAATAGAGGTATATCAACACCATTTTGATCCCATCAGCTCAACCCCTTCCTTGTCCATAGCCCTCTCACAAAAGCAAACTATAAAACCTTCTGGTGGCAGAAACAATCACCTTCAAATCAAGATAAATCACAGAATGGATCAGATTGGAAGGGACCACAGTGGATCATCTGGTCCAACCTCCCTGCTCAAGCAGGGTCATCCTAGAGCATGTTACTCAGAATGCTGTCCAGACAGTTCTTGCATATCTCCAGTGAAGGAGAATCCACAGCCTTTTCTGGACAACCTGTTTCCATGCAGGGTGACCTACACAGTAAAGAAGTTCATCCTCATTTTTAGGTGGAACTTCCTGTGAATCAGTTTCTGGCATTGGTTGTATTGCTCAGCTGAGACCAATACTACTGAGAAGAGTCTAGCTCCATTCTCTTAACACTTTCCCTTGAAATAGCAAAAAAAACCCCAAAAAATTAAAAAAAATTAATTTTCAGGGACACCCAGATCAGTTATACAAAATCACCACTCAGAATTTGCTGCAAGATTCTCTAATAATCCATCTCATAGACTAGTCAACATGGCAGAGCTAATTTTTAGCACTGGCTGCGTTCTGAGGTCCTAAATTTGACACGCCATTTTGCAGACTTAAAGCAGAAAACGCTGATGACTGATGCCATTTAAAAGGTACACTGAGACAGGCCACTAACAAATCTATCCAGAATAATCCCTAAGTTCCTACTCTGCAACACCAGCAACTATTTTCAGTCTCTGCAAGAGCAGCTCAACAGAACAGACCATAAAAGTGGGTATGAGGACTAGCGCTGCACATTTTCAAAGCTCTAATTGGTGTCACCCTTCAATCCACACAGTAGTTATCTATGCTGGTGTCTTCCGTCTGGATAACTATTGTTAATGCTTTTTAAATCCTGAGGGAAGCAGGAATTGCAAACTGGCAGTTACAGCATGCTCTTACTGCAATTGGCATATTTTCCATCTCTAGTAATGCTTTTGCGAGTCAGTAGCAGAGCATTTCCAAAAAAGAGCTCTAACAAAACAATCCACATCTGTTCTCTTTCAGCAACGCTCTCAGTAGGTCTCTGACTTACTATGGCCACCTGATAAAATTGGATGTGGCACCCTCCCTCTAAGCCCAAAAATCACAATAATAGCCTACACAGCAGCAATATTGGATCTACCCAGGGATCCCTCATACTCTCTGGACATCTGCTCTTCAGTGCTGCTACTCCATAGCCTGAATATCCTGCATCAGTCTGGGCCCACCTACCTTACACGTAGCTGTCATGCAACTCCACACTACTCTGAGTGTCATTTCAGACTACAGATGGTTCCCCTACCCCAGCTGCCACTGCTGAGTCACTGCTCTGCCATTTGCTCACTTTGAATACGCATTTGCTAAAACAGTCACAAAGACTGAAAGCTCATCTGACTTATTGTACCCAGATCTGTTTTGGTATCAAACATCACGTTTTTTTTCTTACTTATTGCCAGCTTTATCACATCACAGTTGGTCAGTGGCAACCCACTAGGAAAGGATTAGAAACCACACAAAAAACGAGGTTTTACTCAGCCTCACTACTTCAGGATGCTTCCAAAGCACCTGCCTGCTGGCCAGAGAGGCCCCTGGTGCACACAGGCAGCCTGGGACCCAGCTGCATTACAGCTGAGAGGAGCACAGCTGCATGCAGATATGGTGAGCAACAAACTCACAGAGTACAGGCTTCAACCCAGAGCAGGCACGGGCTAATGCAAGAAATTTCCTTTCCAAAAACTGCTGTGGTTTGGTTTTTACACACACATCAACAGCAGCAGTAATGAAATTTGAAAATGATTGCCAGAAATATTTTGCTACCAACCTTCTAATCCATCTACTTCAACCCACTCAATACTACTACATTCAATCCATAAATTAGAGAATTAGAAAATATTAAAGAGCTAAAGTGCTAGAAATAAATTAATTTGTTAGATAACAGGCAACCCAACATGAAGGAGACTGACTGTCAGAAAAAATTTGCATTCCTTCAGCATTTAGTTACAAAAAGGCACGCAGGTCCAAATATACTCTCATATTTTGTGCAGAAAATGTTAGGCAAGGTAAGTGTTCTCAGATATTATTCAAGATATGTGACTACCCACCACACAACAGTTTTGCTATTAATACGTCTTAAAACAACAGAAGAGAGAATCTTCACTAACTCTGAATCAATTAGCAAATAAAAAACATGAAAAGACAGGATCCCACCTAATCCTCAAATCTCCTTTGCCAGAGTAGGAATAGCACTATCAGGATACAGTGGGTTTTAAGAAAAGGAACTTTCACCATACTAATGACGTGAGGCCATTTCCTCAGCACACCCCATCATCCTTAAATCTTTACATTATAGACAGGAAATATAGAAGAATATATGAACTTTACACCACCAAAACCAATCATACTTGTTTAGAAATAGTGAAAGACTATTAGAAGCAGTTCAGATGCCAGAAGACAAAAAAGAATTAAAGACCTTTTTCCTTAGGCCAGAAAGTTTTTATATAAATGCTACTCTGAAGAGGGTTGTCTTTTTTTGCCATCAGGAACAAGTGGGCATCTTCATTCTTTGACACAGTAATTTAATTCTTTGCTGCTTTTAGGTCTTGCAAACCAGAAAATCACAACTCTAATTTCAGAAGTAAGCAGAGGAGGATCTAATTTGAATTAGTTTTAAATTATACAGCCATAAATGAATTAAGTTTATTCAATCAACATTTTCAGGTCACCTTTAAACCTCCTGCCACCAATTCATATGCTAGACTAATTGCTTCAGATTCATCTTTCTTTTCTCTGAAGAGAAAAATCATGAAAATTAAATGTTCTTACATTTCTACAAGATGCTAACACCGGTGCTTTAATCTGCAAGCAACTAGCTGACAGAAACTAGTCAGAGTTTTGAATACACTGGATATACAAATATACTAGTTGGCCTATGGGTGGGGGCAGTGAACATTGCTGCTGATGCAAAGAATTCAAGAGAAAGAAAGTGTCAGTTCAAGAAGAGAAAGAAGATGAGGAGCAGCACTGGAGTGACACAGTTCTGCCCTAGGACATAACCCTGCCGTAGAGTCCTCTCGTCAGCTGTGCCTGAAATATGTATAATCAATGTGAAGTAAGCCTTAGTTGTTACTCAGTATTAAATATAGCAGAATACGTAAGTGCAGATTGCTGCTAAAATTACAAGAACTTTTTAACACAGATATTTGAGTTGAGATGTTATGCATACAGGAGCTATTTACACACATGGTAATGCTTCAAATGCAGCAGCCTTCTTCAACTCAGGCTGTCAAAAATAGAAGGGAATGGGTGGGAGGAGAGGTGTTCCTCTTTATCAGCAGCATCTTAATTTAAATGGATAAGGTGAAAGGAAAAAAAAAATATTAAAATGTGCAAGAGAAGGATAACAGTAAATAAGCATTAGATGTTATACTTGATTTTTTTCCAAGAAAAAAAGACTTGATATCGAATTCTTTTTATATAAGTCATCAATACAAATCAAACAGAATGGATATTTGGAAAAAAAACAATAAAAATATTTCTAGTTAGAATCACTGTTGTTAATTACTTCATGACAAATCATCGCAATAAATGTCAAACTCCCAATTAAATGAGCAACTCTTACGTCAGTCAGTGCCTAAAGACACCAATTACAAAAGTAACAAGTAGCTTTAGTCAACTTTAGCCCTACTCATTTATAAAAGAAAGACTTCAGATACTGTTCTGCAGAAAAACAATGCTTTATCTATCCTCCTAACATAAGCAAGGATCAAATAGTGGTAAAATTTCTGCATTCCTATTTTTAATCAAATACGTGATATTAGAATGAACAAAAATATACTTACAACTAACATTCTTAATCAAATGGAATTTACCCAAGCGCACTGGCAATAAGACACATTTTCTTGGTGTTTCACTCCCCTTGCACTGACAGAGGGCTGATGATCAGAGACAGCTACTGCTTTGGTTCAATAGAGCATTACTCAGTATAGCTTCATTGTAAAAGGCTTGGAGATTTTCACCTACCCTTTTTGAAATACTCGGTTCTAATTATTTCTACTCCATCTTATTTTTGTGAGAATCAAGTCCTGTAAAAACTAGAACAGATTCAGCTTTTATTAAGAACTACCTGTACAGGACTTGTATTTCTTCAACAATATGTATTTCTTCAACAGTGTTTTAAAAATCTGAAGTTATTCTTACATATTCATTTGTTTTCAAATTATCTCTTGAGAGATTAGTAGGTAGTATCTGCTTTCTGAGGAATCTCTATAGATGGAATAGATTAACAATTCCTAAACAACCAGTTTTGTTTCAGTTCATCTCGAAGCCTAATATACATCCTGAGGTTTGATGACAAACTACTGCAACAGCTCCTTGCTGGGCCACTGCTGTTCCTAATTAGCTTTTCTGGAGTGTCAGAACATGAAACTTCCAGAGATGATGGTCCCTACCATGCTTTTGGCTATGTATCAGTCACTCATTATAGCTTCACAACTTGCTAACTGAGAAAAGAGCAGCAGAGAGCTTTAAATTGATAGAAAAGAAAATAGGACCAATTTTTTGTTGTTGTTAAAACTTTCATTAAACTATACAAAATTTATTTATATGTTCTAGATGCTTAGGATGCTTCATTATTGTGTCACAAGTACAAAACTTTCCTGGAAGAAAGTGAGAGAGAACATGAAGCTTCCACTACATACGGGAGCTTTGATAGAACCACCTACTTGACCACCCACTCTCCTGGTTAGTAAGTGAAAGCAACTGAATGGTCATTAAATGACTCCAACTCAATTTACTCTACATTTAGCACTTCCTTCTTACTTACTAAGCAGAGAGAGGAAAGCAAAAATTTGGAAGGGAAGGGAACTATGCTACAGAGAGTAAGAATTACTTTCTATAAAGGCTCCATAATTTTTCCTCCATAATGCATGAGCTGACAGGGGAACAAGTTGCTTTGATAGCATACAAATCCCTCTCACAGATTTCTCTTCAGTCAGACTTTACTTCCAAATGCAGCACTTGTGATTGTCTTCCATCTTATCTGTCTGCATACTAAGAATTGTAATTTTATTTCTATAATTCATCTTAAATAGCAGCAACTAAAATGCAAGAAAGACAAAACAGAGAACACCAGTGCTGTGTTCTGTCCTACAAGCAAAATGTGGGCACGCAGAACAGCAGTTTTTCATCCTAGAAGTGAAGATACATTCACTCAATGCTAAAACATAGCAACGTGCAGGAAAGAGTTCTCATGTATGACAAAAAAATGAGATCTTATCTAGACTATGTTTTTAAGATTTCTTGTGAGCTATAAAAGTGTTTGTTCATGTTTATCCCTCCTCTCCAGGAGATATTTTTGTGCTTTATCCTGTGATGAAAACAAGGTTCTGTCTTTCAGCAACATCACGTTAGTACTTTACAACTGGAAAAGTAAAGTATAACAGCTTTAAAGTTTTAGTACAGTGGGGATTTTTTGGTGTTGCTTGCAGGAAAGGAGAAGATGTTCTAAAAACTGACAGAAAAAAAAAAAACATTCTAAATGTAAAGGCAATAAGAATAAAAGTGTCCAGTACAAGAACTGTAGCTATGGCTTAAAACATTTTGTCTCTGACAGTCGATTATTAGGGAATGAGACAGTCTGAAAAGCTTAGCATTTTGATTTCTAAGGCGAGGAACTTGGCTAATGGAGTAAAGAACACCAAGCCTAATTATGTCCTTTATTAATGAAAATGCATATGCAACTAAAGATCTGTCACCACCACCTGAAAACCATCTACTCTCACGTGCAAATCCCACTAATTACCAAAATCCCAAGTCTTTTTTATTGAAGAGACAAAGCCAAGTCCAGGAAGAACAGTGAAATCTCTCTTAATGAGCACAAACATAAAAGATTCCATTTTCTAATAAGAAAAACTGTGTTCCCATTATCAAGTAATTGTTGTAGTTACAGCTTCCTAAGTAACACACACAAAATTAATCCACACTCCTCCAAAAGTAGGTGAGCTCCTCACTAACTACCTATTAAAGGGATGAAAGTGTCACTGTCACTTCAGCCATGTGCTCACAGCCCTAAGGCCTCCCTGCATGTGTAGGGGATCTGCCATCTGGTGCAACCCCAGAATGTCAGGTTATGGAAAATATTTTCAGGCTCACTAAATACAGTCAGCACATCCACACTGGGCAGACAGGGAGTTGCTCTGCCCCGGTTCTATAGCAGAAGCAAGTTTGCCCAGCCAGCACTCTGAGCCACTGTAACTGTGTTATTAACAGAGTGGCCAGCCTGAACTAAAAAGCCCAGACTGGAAAAAAATCATGTTAGCCTGGCTTGAGCTTTGTATTAGGTCAGCACAGCCCCTGGATAAGAACTGATGTGGTGTTCCTCAGGCTTGGAGCATGCTCAGCCATATCTGATGCAAAACACTCTACGGGCATACCCAGTATTAGTCATCTGTGTGGAAAAAGATGCAGCAGAGAGCTGTCATCACTTCTGGAAAATGGCCGTGACAGCTTATACTAAGAATTAAAGCAGGAAAAAAAGTTCAGTTGGGATTCAATATGTTAAACACTCCTATCAAAACAAGACAACTTTCAGTGCATAAGATAAAATTGTAAAGCCAGTAAACAACAATATTTTTATACCACAGCCCAGCTGAAAATGTTTCATCTGTGGTGACTTTTTGGGATTTGTTTCCATAGAGAAGTGGAGAAGAAGCCTCAAACAAAGAGTTGCCATGCTTCCTTGCCATGAGGACCTAATGGTAAGCTTTCCCCCATACAAGCAGAGGAAAAAAGCCTTAAAACATTTTGCTCAAAGTCATAAAGCACTCTGATGCAGTTTGCCACTTTGGAAAAAAAAAAATTAGTCTCACTGGAGCAAAAAGCCAACATAACACAGAGAAATGGCCAAATCTACATTAGCAATAGTAGCAGTGAAGTGAACCCTGACCTCCTAATACAGAGTGCTGTGCTGTCAGCTAAATACCAGATTTATGAACAAATCTTTGGTCAGAACAGTTTTGCAGGTCTGACCTAAATTTATACGCAAATCAAGACAACTCAAACTCAATTTAGTAGCAGATAAAAGCCTCAAATAGGTACATTCCACATTGGTTTCCCTAATTAGCAGGCTCACATTTTTGCTCACACCTACAAATCATCTTGACCTTTTAGAAGGCAAGCTTGACAACATATTGTACTGAAACAAGAAGAAATAAAGGCAAAGTGATTTTGAATCTAGAATTGTATAGGAACAGTTCTAAGTGGAACAAGAGATTGCCAACGTGTTTGAAGAGCAATAAGCAGCATATTTACACTGCAGTCTGGGGTCATTTTATTGAGCTATTTCAAGAGAAAACAGGTCAGACAAACCAGCATTGTTTGAAGAAGAGACCATGTTCTACACAAGTGTTCCAACCAGTTTTAAAACTGGTTAGAATATTTCCAGGGCGTAGAGCCCCAAAGGCAACATGATCCGTTTTCAGAGGAAATTAAACAGTGATATTCAAACTGCTGCTTCTATTGTCACCAGCCAGATATTCCCAGCCCTGCTGGATTCATGTCATGAATATAAAGAGACAAAAGATTATAATGACCAACAATGACAAAATTAATGAACCTGTAAAAGTTCAGTGGAAAAGTTACCATAAAGCAGATTACGCATAGAGAAATAAAACAATACCTGAACACCTGAAAAATATATTTAATTTTTAAAAAGTAAATGTTACTTCTTTGTGTGAAAATAAGAGTTTATCTGTGGGGATGTGGGGCAGGGGGGAGATAAGGCAGGATATGATTGACAGCTCTTTACACTGAAATATTCAATTAACAGATTAATAATGCCCTGCTGACAACAGAAAATTCTGAAGCATACAAGTTTTGGACTTCCCAATGGTTTTAAAATACTGCCTTCCCATACTTTTTCTAATGTTTGTTAAATAACATGTCTAGAACTGCAGCACCTAAGAAACAGTTATTAGAGTGGATTCTGCACAGTTCACAGTCCGTTGTTCCACTTAGAGTCACTACACATCTCACAGCAGATTGTTTCAAAGCAAAGACTACTTTTACAGCAACTAATCAAATTTCAGAAACCTAAACTATATTCATGGCCTTGGCATCACTTGAAGGATACAGAGAAAAAAAAAAGCAGAAAATCAAAGCACACTTCAAATACTTAATTAGTGCATTAGGCCATAATCAAGGTCCACTACATCTTTGTCTTCATACTTATGTGACTAAAGCTTTCTAAATAAAATTACATTGCATTACACTAGGTTGAAACCCTTCCTTACCACTTCCATTTCTGCATAAACCAGACTTATTTCATATAAGTGAAGGAATCAGATGAGAAAGATTCAGATTGAGCCATGAGAAAGGTTATGAAAGGTAGCCCTCAGAGGTTAAACAAACAATAATCAATTGATTATTGAAACAATAATCTGAAACAATAATCACTTTAGCGTGGCAAGTCTCTACATTTTAGCTGTGCACTGTTTGCATGATAAACATCAGTTTATATGAAACTACTTCCAAAAGCAGCTGGAGGAGTTCAGAGTTAAATGATCATACAACAGCATTGCCAGTATCACTAATGAAATTTGAGCAGAAGCAAAATTACAGCACAATTACACCAGCCATGCTAAGGGGTTCACAAAAAAAAAAAAATTCCAACCTGGAATCACAACAGGTTTGTATGACAGCTCTATCAAACTCTGCTTCATCCTGGCAACATGATCTGTATTCACATCACAAGTTTATCTCCTTACAAAAAATTTAGCTTGAATAAACCTGCTTGCTTTATATATATAGAAATGTTTTTCAAATTTATATACATGTTTCATATCATTTAAGTGAAAAACAACATTCACATAAAGTCCAAAAATTTGACTTACTAGGTATTTTCTCCTACAGATTTGTCAAAATACAAAGTGGACTGTACAACAGTTTCAACTCCTCAGTGCAGGTCTGCTAGGTTCATATACACAAACTCTAGATTTTGAAACTACAAGAAGCCAGGGAACCAATAACTGATTGCTTGCTACAGCACTGACATGTTCCTGTCACACTTATTTGGGGTGTGTAGCTATATGCATCATCTCTTTATTCTGTAACATAATATGCTTTTTTAAACTAGCCTAAGTCACTGAAAGTGGTTATCACATTTATTTAGGGATACAGAGTTGTAACTTCTCAGTAATATTAAGAGATAGCAAGTACTGTCTCCAGTGCTATTGGTAGATATTGCCATTCTAAAAATAAAACTTTTGAACACACACACACACAAAAAAAAAAAAAAAAAAAAAAAAAAAAAAAAAAAAAAAAAAAAAGAAGAAGCAGTGACATCTACCTTAATGTCTTCCTCAAAAAAATTAAAAATTCTTAAGTTGTTGATAGATGCATCTAATCTATCTATGGCTGGGCCACAGTAGAACATTTTCATTTTAGAGGATAAATTAAATGATTCATTCAGAAGATGCAAACATTGGAAAAACCCCATTTCTAAAACCAACACACTCTTTGAAGTCTGCTTGTGAAACACCAGAGTTTTGAATTCAAAGGCTCATCTGAAAAGTGAAATATAGAAATATAACTTTGGTAACAAAAAGCTGCTATACTATGAAGGTCATTTTCTTTTCTTAGCTGAGGACAGCAGTGGTTCAAGGAGACAGGTTGCCTGGAGGGATAAAAATGCATTCCCTATCTTCCATTAACATTTTTGCAAAACCTGCACTCTTATCAGCAGCTCTTGATACTGGCTGACTCCAAGGCCTCAAAATAATTGACTGGAAGCTATGTTGAAAGAGTCGTGTTGTGTCAGCTCTGTGATAACTGACCAAAGGGGGAAAGAGGGTTACACACACGGCACAGACTCGGTTACAACCTATGACTCATTAAGAAGCTATTCAGCACTTCCAGAACAATCCACATGAGAGGGGAAGAAAATGGATGTCTTTTGAAAGCTAGGATTATACTGCCTTACTGCACTATTGTCAATCGAGCCTTGTATGATAGCCAGTGATCTTCTTTCAAGTCTATTTGACCTGGAATTGTTGAAGATTTTTTTGGTAACTCTTAGCAACGTGCAACCCTCTACACAAAACCTCTTTAGCTGCCCGTGTGGCCACTGGCTCAGCAGTTAGGATCCAGGTAAAAACTAGGTTTTAACAGCTCTCTGTATTTTCAAGAGCAAGTTTATTACATTCAAAGTCTTCTATCACTGAATGATTTCAACTTAAAACAGATTTTTTTTTTCTTTGATCCAGCTCAGTACTCTGGGTTTTTCCAGGCAGACACCTGTCCTAGAAGATAAATGAGCTAAATAGGCTCACAGCAGGCAGAGTGCAAGTAACCACCTCCCACTGCCCATACCTTGGGATGCACCTGGAAAAAGAAAACAGCTTTGGTTCAAAGAGTCAAATGGCACAGGTTGCTTAAGTAACATGTTTTTTTTTTATTATTAGTCTTGTTAAAAAGCTGCAGTACTAATCCTCTTACCGAATTTCAATTTCTTCAAGGAGATTCCATATTTTTGGTTCCAATTCCTAGAAGAAGGTTTTTAGCCTGGTCTCTGGAATATATCCTAAGTATTTAGGAGGAAAACTGCACATAGAAAACCAGTCCTGATCATGTCTTATTGCTACTGCTCATATTTTGACTGGTTTCAATAAAATAGCTTCAACAACTATTCTGCAGCTTGAATCTTGATATAAATCCAATGCTTTACTGCTGAATTGCATATCTCAAGTCTAAAGTAAGGATTTTACATTAAAACAGCATAAGAAAAACAAAGATCAGGGCTTTAAATATACATAAGCTTATATAGGAGTGCCTTTATATGTATTTAATTGACAGATGGGTATCAGCCATTCACACTGATGCACACATTCACATATTTCCAACTCACACTTTACCATCACTAACAGAGCTTTAAGAGCTATGGGGCAGAACCAAACAAGGTTTCACTCATTCAATAAAATCACCAACTCCAATTATCATCAAAAAGAACAGTTAATGGTAACAAGTTAAGAATAGCATTGAGTTCAAAGACAAAATGTTTATAACTTGTCTCTCTAAACATTATTGAGGTGTGACTAAAATTCAGAAGACAAACTCTCAGGATATCTGAGGCAATTCAGTGAAAAAGAAGAGAGTTCAAGATCCAACACACACATTCAGTCATTGATTGACTAGTGCATTTGTGATGCACTCATTTTAGTAATTAGGGTGAGAAGTCCATTAATACACTACCCATTAAATAACGATCTGTAAGACTAATGGCTAATTGGAACTTAAAAAAAAGAAAAAAAAATCTTTTGTGGATGGCATTGAAATTCAAGTGAGCATCAACAGGAAAAATACTGAATATGTTACATAGTCGAGGTATATTTTATCATGTACAGTTTAGGATATAATAATTTTGGGTTACTTTTCTCTTTTAAACACATGCCTACTGAAAAAGCACAATTCAAACTCAAGAGCTGCACTAACACCCAATAAAGCTATTTTTGAAAGCCCAAAATTGTCTTTAAATATTTAGGGCAAGTTTTATAAAACACAGCAAGATCACAAGATTCCTTTGTGGGTATTTAAATAGTCAGCCAGCATGCCAAACCCTTTTACCAAAAAAGTGCTCAACAGTACCCCGTACAGATGTTCAGTATTCATTATGCATTGATATGCCTTTATGCAGTCTGTATTATAGATGGGAATTGGCACGAACAAGCAGAGTAAAGACAAAGCCAATAAACATTAACACTCTTTCCCGCACTATGGGTGATTATACATCAATACCACGGTAGCAGTGTGATTCAGGAGGTAGAGGATAATGAGGATTTGCAGTGCTGTACAGCTGCATACAGCACCACTTTCCCAAACCCCTGCCCCTCAGGTCCCTGCCTGTGATTGTGCCCTTCCTCTTTTGGGCCCAAGGAACAGCACAGTCTGAGGGTAAGGGATGCTTGCTGTCCACCTCTCTGGAAAAAGACCTGAAGCAAAGTGTACATATGTTCCCACAGGTGAAGTTTGCTGTGTGCAGAGCCTGAAGACTACATTAGGATGGAAAATTGGGGAAAAAAAAACCAAAGGAGATTCCTTACAGCCTTACAGGTTACCTGTGTCACGTGTTCAGCCCAACTTCTAGTGCCTCCTCACCCAGCAAGGATGGCAGCAGCTCAGCAGCATACATAGTATTAGCATTGTGGAATACTCTAACCCAAAAGACACCACTGTGGCCACAACAACACCTCACATACACTCATATGAGCCTGATAACAGCAACTGCACCTGGAAACCAATCAACCACTTCATTTGTTTCTGTGGTTGAATAATCAACATTCAACATTTACATTTAGCTCTGAAGAGCAATGCAGAAAAATGAAGGTGCATTTAAGCCAGCCTATTGTCTCTAAGAATATTAACTGTCAATTAAAAGTTCATTGGAAGACTACCTCACATGCCCTTAAAAGCATGAAGACCTTCCCAACAATTTCTGTTCTGTTCAGATTCTCACAGGTTAGATTGTCTCTTTGCAACATATTGGCAAAGAGAGCCTTGTCAAAGGACTCCATCCAGTAGAAATCATTAAAAAATAAATTACAAAAACAATTAAGGGAAAGCTTACTATTAGGAAAAAAAAAAAGGCTTAATAACAATGGCTGCCTTGCTTACTGAAAAAGGTTCCACGATTCTCAAATAAAGAAGTTTTAACTAGGGAAGAAAAGCTAGTCCCCAGTTGGTAAAAGCAAAGAGGAACTAGAAGCACGCCTAGAAGCACACCTTAACTCACTGGTAAAAGACACAAGACATGACAGACTACCTTTTCCAGTTAGACAACCGGGTCTACATGGCTATTAAACAAAAAGTCCTATCTTTAAGACTCAGGATGAAATTAGAATAGATATGATTAACTCCAAATCAGACTTGGACAGCTATGTATCTGCTTTCCATAGCACAGTGAGTAGGTCATGGAAGAGCAAACAAAGCAAGCTATTTAAAATCTGTTGTATTTACATCAGGCATAATAGGGAGTAACAAATTTCTCAAGGGCCTATACAAAGCTTTACTAAGCTGAAATTTGAATTAAGAGCCCATATTATCATGCACATTTCTTCATCTTTCATTTGTACAGGATTAACATTCATTAAACACCTACACATATTCAAACCCAAGAAGAAAGTCTTTCAAGTCAGAAGGGTCAGGTCATAAACTTAAAATAAGCACACCCATGCAAGGGCTATGTCCCTCACAATCCAAACAAACAGAAAACTCCTTGGAGTGTTTTTCTTTGCATATATATATATATATATATATATATAAAATAACCCATAATAAATGACAAGTGTAACTCTGTAAAACAACGTATTTCATTTAGAATTAACAAAAAGAGAGAAGTATTAGAAGATGCTACTCGAGTATAAAATAGTATAGGAATAGACAAGCAAAGACGATAATCTGAGAAAGCAGTATGGGACAGAAAAAAACTAAAACTATACAAGTCTGTAGGCAATGGGAGGAAATACAGGGAAAGAGCTATAAAGAGCATAAAGTGCTATAAAGACTATCTTTGTAACAAGGAACAGAGTAAAGCCATTATTGCCAATGTCAACCAAAGGAGGGTAAAAGGCAGGGGGTGGGTAGTCAAACTCAGAGATTTTCAGTCTGTATAAAATCAGGACTGCTGTTTAGTCCAAGTCTGCTTTAAAATGCTCACTCAAAAAAAAAAAAAATCAAAATCAAAAAAACGACACA
The DNA here is from genome assembly GCA_013400575.1 of Peucedramus taeniatus. Lineage (NCBI taxonomy): Eukaryota > Metazoa > Chordata > Aves > Passeriformes > Fringillidae > Peucedramus > Peucedramus taeniatus. The sequence goes on along the minus strand of WBNO01014350.1, from coordinate 15,547 downwards.
CAACTAATACGGATCTTGGAACTCACAAGCTAAGTCCAAAGAAGGTATCCTTATTTTTATATGCAGGGAGAAAAAGCAACACTCAGAACATTCACACCAACAGGGTACACCCGAACCTTAAGAAAACAGTTTCTCTGCATTATGAACCACTCCTTTCCCTATAGCAAGTTTCTACTACCTCAGCATGATCTAGGGTAGCATTTTGCTTCACATTTCCTTCCTAATGACTGTGGAGCTCCACTGAGGGTGAGTGCCAATACACACTGGACACCTGTAATTTTTAATACCATTTTTGGGGAGGCACCCTGGTCTAAGGTTGCAAGCATGAGCTGTGCTCATGCAGAAATGCTGAAATCAGCTGCAGAGCCCTCCATAGTCTCACCAGGTGACCAGACCAGACTGGAGTTGAGAAGGAGAATCCACAATTTCTAACTACCCAGAAAAACCAAGCCAGAAGGTTTCAACAGCCTTTTCTGCTGCTGTAATACCAAGTCACAACCTGAGCTCCCCAAAGGCTTTCTAGATGCCTCTGTGCCAGGGAAGGCAGCTGTGATGCACAACATCCCCCTGGCCTATCCTCAGCCACTCCCTCCACCACCCATATGTAGCCTGTAAACTTTTCTTCACAAGGGACTGCCACCCCATACTAACCAGCAGAGAAAGCAAATCATGTGCAGGCCTAGATTTTATCTATAATGATTAATCCTAGAGAAGCCCAAAATGAAAGTTACTGAAAGTGTGCATACTTTACAGAGCTGCAAGCAAGTAGAGAAGCTGTAACCATGCAGTGTTGCACTATGCCAGTCACGTGCAATCTGACAAGCACAAGCATTGAGAAGGCTTTAATATAGACAATAAGTAGCAGAAGGCTGATATGTCTACATTAGAAAATAAATTGGCAGCCCATCTATTTAAATGAGGTTAAGTTTCAATTTAAACTGAATTACATGGTTTGAAATTAACCACATTTCATGATCCTCAAGTTATGCCATCACTTATTTCCATCACCTTTAATACCTGACTCAACTTGTAAATGACCAAAGGCAAACCAAGAGAAGTCCAGTAAGATATTTCAGAGAAGCCTTGTTTTACTTAACATACAGGAGTCTATTCTACATTCAGATTGTAGAATTTGAATCACACAAATTTGGTGGAAGATTTTCCACGACTTCAAATGACTAGGTTCTCACATTCCACTTTCCACAGTCGCTGTTACATAGATTTTTACTTCAAGTATACTTACTGCATAAGAGGAAGCTGTGTGATGTAAATGCTTTCTAAACAGAGTTCTATAAGAGCAGTCTTAGGCCAGACAGAATGGAACGAATTACATAAAAAGTATACGGAGGGCTGGCAGAAGGGACCAGGTGTTTCACAATCTTCATCTTCACTGAACACTAGTCTCTCACTCAGCTTGTTTGGCCTATTAAAATTATGCTCTATGCAAAAAAATGCTACACTATATTGTAAATTAAGGGGATGACCACACATCCACTTTTAGTGAATCATCACGCTAACTTGAAGTTTATGAGAGCACACAGTCCCAAGCATAGAATCACTCTGCTTCCATAATCCATATTGCAAACCGTGACCTCACCTGTATGGGTCCTTCTCCACAGTTTCTATATTGCTACTCTATGAACCTCATCTCTGCTGGTCCTTTCTTTACACTTTGTTTTCAAAAGCACATGTGAAAGTGTGAGAAAGTGTGAGACAAAACTCGGATGGAGGACATGGGGTTGGCATGCAGACATTTGATTTCATCCTTTCATAAAATTATCTTTCCAGTGTGGCAAAATACATTCTTTTGGCCTATCATCAAGGACTGAGCTGAGCAGACAGTAATTCAGAATACATATGAAGGCATCTGAATTGCATTAGATAAAGATCAAGGGATAGTAAGAAGCTTTGTCCCAACAAAACACTCTGTTCTGGCAGTGCCTGAAGAGAGATCTGTTAGGGTAGGGGTTAGCCTGGTGCCAGAATGGATACCACTTTGAGCAGGAAAATCTGAGGGCACACAGTTAAACATGGAAGAAGCTGTTGCCTAGCAAACAATATCCCTCAGCCATGAATCTGTTCTCCATTATGATAGGAAGGATGAAAGATGCAGGATCTCAAACAAGAGAAAAGTCTTCAACTGTGGCTATTAAAGTGAAGAATTCTACAGAAGGGTTTCCAAGACAGTCCTCATAAACTTCTCTGACACAATCACCTTCCTCTCATCTACCCTCTTTCCAGTTACCTCCCAGCTGTGCTATCCAAAATTAAGGATGAGCAGGAAATATAATTAAAATTATATTTGCTCCTGATAGCAGCACAAGTAAATGTTTCTATATTTCTTATGGAGAGAGCCATGTAATTTTAAACTCAGTGCTTCTCAGAAATATTTTCACTAAATTCACATCACTAGGGGAAAAGAAAGAAAATATGTTCAACTGCACACCAAACAACACTTGCCATCTCCTTATAAGGTTCCCAGGCATCACACAAGAGCAATAAGACACTACGAATTTTAGATGACTCTAGAAACAGAATGGAATTTCCCAAATCCTACAATTTAGCAATATTTATTATGAAATGTATAAATATTTTCTTGCCTAATTCAAAGATTGGAATTAATATATGCTACTTGACAGGCAAAATACATCACAGACATGCTCTGAGATACAGACACACACAAACAAGATTCCAGTTACCAGAGACAAAAGGCCTGGCTAGACCCAAGGCTGTTTAACCAATACTGTCCTACCCCATCTCCACACACAGTTTTCCTCAGTCATCATCGTGCCTCCAAATAATACCCCTTGTCTAGAGCAGTTCAAAAGCAAGCAATCCAATTCCTGCCATTGAACCCTGCAGGAGAGAGGGGGGAAAGCCTGACCCACTGCCACCCACCACAGGAAAGGTGAAGCTCTCGCTGCAAACCATTTTCCCCTCAGTTCCTGTCAACTTCCTTGGCCTCTCCTGTTTCTTTCCACTTCTCTAAAAATAAGCAAACATATTGACTCACAAATATATCAGGAAGCAGTGGTAACCAGATATCAAGAAGACTTTCTCCCCCTGGGGAGGCAATATCAGCAAACTAGCATTAATGATAAGAAGAACTGTTGATGGGGCACAGAGAAAACAAGCATACAGCAGCAAGCATGTAATCCCTTTTTCCATCATCAACTCAAATTTAAAGCAAGGCTGAAGTGGCTGAGTGCTCCACAAGTCACTGAAATTTGAGTCACTTAATGAAGTCCATCACTGCAGAGAACTAGTGGAAATGCAAATACTGCTTCCTCCTTATGTGAGCACATATGTTGGCTTAAGAGGTGGAGAAATCAATTGGAACCAATTCTAACTGGAAAGGTTTAGTGACTTACTTCCCTGCCAGTTCTAAACAGCCCTCTGAAATTCTGCCAGGAGGCGGAATAATACATCTAAATACATATAGATGATCACTTGGCATGTTTGCTATTAATTCAATTTAAATTGTTGTGAGATGTTGTCTAAAAGCACTTTTTTTAAGAAGAAAAATTCTGAATAGTTAGGAACAGTTTTGTTTCCATGTTCTTCACAGAGAGGGAGAGGGAAGGAAGGATCACCAGCAGGGCAGTCTTACCTCTTATTTTAACAAACGCTAATGTAAGTCAAGAAGACTGCACTGACATGTTTAGACAATTTTAGACCCTTCAAAACAGAAGGAAGATTTTCTTTAAGAGAATTTTGAATGAAACAGCTATGTAAAGGTAATTAAAAATGTGCTTGTTTGTTGAACTGAATTAAATACCAGCTTGCACTGCTGTATTCCTTTCCACCTCCTTCACTGTCTTTCTTCTCTGTTAATAAGTGAAACCAACAGATGGAAAAGAACTTTTAAAAATAGTTTTTCTACGTACTCTGGAAAAGGGCAAAAGCATTTGGTTTTGCAAGATAGGAGAGGATATAAAAAGAATATGAAAAAGGCGAAAAGCCTTCAAAATATGAACATGTGCAATGTTGTGCTTTTAAGCCACTCTTACAGAAATCTGCCTCTGGCCAAAAATAGCAAAAACATCACTGTAAACTACAGCCATTCAAACCATGATTACTATACTCTACCCACCCATCAAGCTGCTCCAAAACAAAATATTTGGAAAATGGAATGCATAATTCCAAAGACAAATCTTAAATAAATTTAATCTGCACAGATACTTCTACAGGTTTAAAGTGGCCTTGGTTCACACATCAAACATTTGCTCAAGAAAGCTTATTAATACCAAGTGAGCACATGCAAGGTTAAAGTACTTCATTGTTTGTTCAGCCTGAAGCTAACACACATAAATTAAATTACAAACTTCCCTTTGTCAAATCCTGAGAATATTTTAAGATTTCCATAAACAGATATACCCTCTTTTAAGACACTATGAAGTCACTGTTAAATCTCCTAAGGAAGTACTCACATCCTGCCAGTGCCTAAGGAGACTGGAAGCTCAGTGTGCAAAGGGAGCAGGGGCAGTGAGGGGAACAAGAGCAGGAGGTGGGGGGAAATGCTTACTTACTTTTCTGTGTTAGAAAACTAGGCAGTACTTTACTCTGAGAGCTTGCAGTGCCAGATTGGTTTCTTACAGTTTCTCTTGGCAAAACCAATGCTATATACCTGATACTTTTATTTGACTTCTCCTTCCCAGCCCAAACTTCTTTGTAATCCCTTTCACATTCACTCTAAAGCTGTGATCTCTGTAAACCTCATCGCTTTCTTTTCCCTGCTGATTCATCCTTCTTTGTTCTCTATTCCAGACACCCTTGCCTATGAATCGTCCTCTTTCTATTTCTGTCTCAAAAAATTTTGTTGCCCCAGTTGTCCACAAATCTGGCTGGGATCTGCCCAAAATGTAATATTCCCACTCCATTTCTTCAGGGCACAAAAAAGTACATGCACTACCTCATCACACACTTTCCTTGCCACCCATCAGTTGTTCTTAATTTATGAAATTTAATTTATGAACATTTTAAAACCTAATTAAAATGAAAGATTGGGGTATGCAGGTGTCCTGTGACACAAGCATTCACTCCAACCCACTCCTTCAGCAGTGTTTCTCAACATGTCACCCACAAAGTGACGGGGTAGAAAGAAGAGTTCAACAGACTCATGAAGAACAAGATCACTCCCAACTACTTTCAGCCCATGCAGAGATAAAAAAACCACATGATCATCATCATTGTAATTAAAATGTTCTTAAACTCTAGGAATTAATTTCTTTACCCTACAGCTGACCCATTACACCTGTTTAAAACAGGCCAGATGTTGCACTGAAAGGCTATGTCACATTTGTGTACCATAGAAAGTGCTAACATCAATGACAAAAGAAGGGCATCAACACACCCGGTCTGGCCTTCTGGTTTTGATTTTTCCCTGATGTCTTAAAATGACTACAGAGGAGAGGTTTTGGATGAAAAGAACACTTTATTTAGAAACCATGAATTTGTTCTAAAACAGAAAAAAATCAACCTCCTAAACATATTTTGTGTTTTAAAACCAGAACAAATCAGATGTCTCTGCCTATTTGGACCTTGCAGATTTTTTTCAGATATCTACTGAAGATCACAAGCAGCTGATTTCTTCCACATTTTTGCAAAAACTCTTTTACCCTTTCCCATTCTCTTGCAATGTTGAAGGTCCTCAAGACAGGAGAACAGCTCATAGCATTGATAGCTCACCAAAATGAGAACTACTGCACTGCTTTAGATAAAACATGTGTTTCCAGATTAACACAACACCATCCCTGTTATCCTTTTGAAATACAATAATCCCAGAAGTTTGCTAGCACAGTATATTAAGTGAATCAAAGCTGACTACTCAAAATTCTTAAAATATTTTGTCAGGGGACAACAGAAGGCAGAGTTTACAGCCTATTAGAGACATAATAACAGCAAAGCTTCCCTGTTTTTTCTTTTGAGATACACCTTTAAGAGTAAATGAGAACATAAGGTATCTACCCCTAAAAAACCCAGCATTCACCTTAAGTCTGAACCACATTTTAAAAGATATGATAGATTAATCACAAGTCTCTTAAAAACACCTTAAATAATATCTTGTGCAGTTATTCCCAGTCTATTGAGGAATTTCTGCCAAAGTAGATAATTCTGGTGGATTTCTAGAATGAGGACATCTGTAAATTGAAACCTCCTGTATCTTTTCAGCTCTCCATATGCTGATGTAAGTATGCTGTATAACACTAGCAAAAGCATGTCCAAACCTGGCAGCTGCAGTAGATGACCTCCAAATTTCTGGGGCTGCCCTGGCCTCCAGACACACCTCAGCTAACCTGAGCAAAGCTGCACAGGGACACGGTGATTTCTGTGAACTACACCAAGTATCACATCTAATTTAAATCACTTCCTCCACAGGCAAATAAATTTATCTAGAAAGTTGCTATCATGACTGTAATTTTGTCCTCACATTAAGAGGAGTGGGGGGAAAGACTCAGTAAGTAGAGAAACTAAGCAAGATAAATCTATCAAAAGTAATTAAACAGAAATGTTTGTTCCAAACTAGCTTGTACACATATTTAAGAGCAAGCAATAGCTGCTAAAAAGGAAATGCATTGTCTTCAGCAATGGGCTAATACAGAGCTTCAGTGAATGTTTCCAGTGGTTATCACACACACACACTCCCCAAAATAATCCCTGTATTTAAAGATAAAAAAGGCATTAAATAAAAGTGACGCTGGAATTGCCCTTCAGTATCTCTAAACTCTTGTTACATTGTATTATTTACAAAGTGGTGCATTTGTCTTTTGAAAAAGAAAAAGACAGCCAGGGTGTTTGTCCCCCACAAGCTGACAGTTGGTTTCACATTTGTGCCAGGGCAAAGAGCATGGCATGACAAAATGCAGAACAGATCAACTTCAGGACAGCACTTCAACCTTGAAAATTTGCCTAAATTTTTTTCAGTCTGTCAAAGCAGACATCTGGGTCTTTTACTGAACTAAATAAAAAAATACAACAGTTATATAATGTTTAAAAAAAGAGATTCTATTAAGCTCAGATTGGTTTGCAAGGTGTGCTTAATCAATAGCCAAGGATTGATTCTGATCTCTTCAGCCTTTGCATTTTGCCTCTCACTGAGCTCATTAACACATAAAACAACTTCCATAACCTTATTCGGCCTTGTTCAACAGGCAGTGGTGGAGAAAACACCATAATTCAAAAGCAGAAATGCTGTACAGTTGCAGAGAATCTACTGTGGTCCACAAAGTATTTGTGTCTGCAACAAGATAAGCCTCTAGTCCATACACTGTCAAGCAGGAAAAGTAATGCCACTGAGCATCCTCCTGTATGTCTGAATATTGGAGAATTCAAGCTCAAAAATACCTTTTTCCCAATTTAAAAGGGATTGAAAACTGACAATCTTGTCAATTAAAAGTATGCTTTTATTCATAAAAATCTTCACTTGGAAAATTACACACATTAGGGCAGTAGGAAATAAAATTCAATAGCTGAAAGAGGGACACAAATTTTTATAAACTAAGACATATCTAGTAAAAAGATAGGCATTCTGAATTTGTTCTGTAGTTTAAGAACAGACTGTTTGCAATACTGAGGAAGTGAGGGGCACAGGTAACCTCCCTGAGATTCACCATAACTTGTTAGGATAATACCTAACAGGGAACAACTCAGGGAACAATTCATCCTTCTCAATGCCAGAAGAAGATGCAATAAATATATCTTTTAATTTTCCAATAGACTTCTTACAAATAAAAGTGAACATAATCACTATTTCTCAAGTTTCTATCCTCACAAAAGAAAGGCAAAAGAAATGTACATCCTCCCACATGATTTGTATTTACATAAAATTATTTTTATATGTACACTACATAGAGCACAAGTATGTATATTTTAAAAATAGATATGCACCCACATACATATTTATGCACACACACGGACTCTTGTTAAACTAAAAGAGGAGCTGACAGGAATGATATTTAACCTAAATCCAACCATCTCTCTCTTTGATTAAAACTAGGTACCTAAATGTCAGCTATGGTGTTAAAACCTTTTTGAAAGGCAGGAATTAAGTGAACTTTCAAAAATATCCATAACATATTATTACCTTATATATAATTCCTTGGAAATGTGTTTTTTTTTTTTCTCTCCTGAAATACCATTCTTATCCTTTTTGCTCCTCCTTAATTTGTTTAATCCATAGTCCTTCTTGAAGGAATAATGGAGTCAAAGTATAGCCAAGTGATAAATTCAAAAATCTTCTTCCATTACCTTTGAGTGCTCTAACCTGCCACACCTGCCCAGGAGCAAGGTGTTCAGGGAACCCAGCCAAGCCAATGGAAGTAGGCAGCTGGCATCAGCTGCAAGGGGCTGCAGTTCAACCCAGGGCTGCTCCTGGGATCCTTTGGCCTCTTTGGCTGTTCAGGAATACTCAGAACTAGATGCAATATTCTTAGTAAGTGGTGCCGAGAGGTTGTATCCACTCGGGTGTGCTCATTCCCCATGGCTGCAAGAGGAAAGGAGGTTCTGATGGTTACTGTAACAATGGCAGTCGCCTAAAAGAAGTTATGACCTGCATACACACCATGGACACCCAACTGATGTTCATAATGCAGGGACTTCATGAAAATCATTTATCACCATAATTTCTCAAGCATTTTTAGTGGAAAGTCTACTAAATCTTTTTAGAAAAAGCAACCAACACCCCCACC